>JAZEWT010000015.1:16313601-16324843 GCA_036362905.1 Mordacia mordax
TCGGGTGTATTCCTGCCTTACGCCCTGTGTTTCTGGGATAGGCTCCGGCTTCACCGTGACCCTATATAGGATTAAGCGGTTTCAGATAATGAGATGAGATTAATTGCATTATGTCAAAGGTTTTTTTTTTACGTGATGAAATATAATCTCCAATTGGGCATTGAACCCTAAAGTTTGTAATTCAGCAGGCGACATCGAACCCCCTGCTCTGCAGTGGTGCTGGCTTTTGGTTACTTTTGAACGTTAGGATCTCGTAAATCATTCATCTGATCAAGACATGACCCGTACTTAATGTAGCTTGGCATTGACCAGGTCACGTTCCGATTCCGTCTTGTTCAATCCAATATTCCAATCCGGAATGAACATGCACACCCAAAAACTAGTATTATGAAAACCAGAGCTGTTACATAAAACATAGCATTTGTCTACATAAAGGCAATGTATAATGTATTAGACTAACCACGAATTTAGTATGGAGAAAAGCTGCAGTCATTAAGCCATAACAGCCGTTATATTATAAACACATGCCCGGGCAATGTTTAAATAATGAGTAAAATGAGACCTAAATTCAAAAGGCGATTAAGCAAAAGCATTAAGCTTTTGGAACATGCATTAATAAGCTTTAATATAAACACGTATAGACACCATCTACATTACACCCTGAGCCATCATAATTTAATCATCAGACTCTACCGATTGGGACACTACAAACAAAATCTCATCCATTTATTAACCAGCCAGTGCTTAATACAGTTGCCTCTTTAGCTACTCATGCAATTGGGCGTTTCATGCTGCTGCGTGGAAGGAAATCAATCAGTAAAAAGTACCCATAGCAATCAGTATACCTTATAATTCCCTAATCGAAAAAGCAAGGATATGGTTACATGATCCAAACAGATATCCAGAATGAATTGGAATATAGCCTTCATGGCGATGTTGTAAAGCCAGTGTGATGGATTACATTTTGAATAAATATATAAGTTTCAACTCACATTTGTGACAAGCTGAAAATCTATTCCCATCGCAGGTGGTGTTGTTAGCCACAACTCCCGCAGCTTACTTCACTGGAGGCAGTGACAGAGCGTGCAAATCCAGTGTCTATATTTATCGTGATGTGCAAAGTAACAATGATGACCAAATCAGCCAGAATGCACCCAGTCCCATCAGATTTCACAAGCTAACCTGGGTTGAGCCTGGACACTTCTTATCTGGGTGACCAGCATGCACAGACATGTTATTGGCCCTGCAGTACTTCAAGCAGAGGGTCGTGAGAAAAAATAGCTGTACTGCACTTCTATGTTCCTCGTTGACCAGAATTATAAAGTCTGGTCAAATAACCTGTACGATCCCGATTGTGTTAGCAAGGCCTTGTCCAACAGTGGCCATGCATGCACAGTTCATGACAACTAAACGTGACTCTTCAGAACGTTCTAGTACATTGTGAATTGTATTCTGCAGTCATCTACGAAAGTCATAACGTGCATACAATCTACATTTAAAGAGTGCAACCGAGTCAGCCTTGTTTATACTCAAATATACACGTTCAAGATAACGTTCGGCTTAGCATCACATTGAAAGGTAATTGCGTAAATGACTATTAGATGGGATGATTGAGGTTGGTGGAATTAAGAGTTAAGAAACTGGAGGCATGCCGGCTTTCTTCGAGTTTTTTTTTCCCCCAATCCATTTGGGAATGTGGATGCGGTTGTGGAAGTGTGGTGGCACACAGCTCTGCGCCCGCTGCAGTCTGCTTTTATGGCGATGCACAGTGCTTACAAAATGACTGCGTTTAATGCAGCCGCACGCTTTGATCTGCAGAACATCGCCGAACAATTGCTCACTTATATTCCCGCGGCATTCTGGGTTGGATATAGCGCTGCATTTTTCGGGTTCATTGTAAGCGCAGCTCCGAGTGGCTTTAATCGCGTTTAGGGACAGTGACAGCAACATGAAAGCAATCGGCCCAGAGTGCGTAGCCCGCTAAGTTGATGTTAAAAAGGGTGCTGTGCGCAAGAACTGAGAACAGCAAATCTAGGGATGTAAATAGTTGGAGGTTATACTACAATAATGCACTGTTATACACAGGTTGTTTGTCAACTATAGCCCCAAAAAACCCATTGTTTAAATATGTAGGCGTCACGTGAGTAGATGAAACAAATCATTGTCAGTTTAATCCGATTGCATATATATTGACGGCAAGAATTCTTATTGTGTGCAGTTTGTGGAAATTTTTGGCAATTCAATGAAGTTGTCCACATAAAAGATAGCACATTCCTGTCAACCTTTCACGTTCCTATAGCCCACAACATTATTATACAGCGCACGCAAATATAGCCCATGTCTACCATCCGTTTGAGATCGGGTTTTCGATTAATACTTTGTGAACATAAAACTGTCAGAACTAATAATAATAAAACTTTAATGCTTTGAAAACGGAATTGCATTGTGTGCAAAACGTATTGTTATATTTTACTGCCACATTTGCTTTAGTGAAAGTTGTGCATGAACTTTTATTTTGACGGTCCTAAGCCAATGGTTGATATTTGTTGGCTTTTCACAAAGCCGTAGTCATTTTATCCGGCTCAGAATGTGAATACAAGGTCAAGCCAAGCACAGACTGGCATTTACGCTCAAAACGACTGTGAGATCGAGTGATTTAAAAGAATTCGAGACTCGTCACAATAATGAATATGTAAATTCGTAACTAATTTGACTCGCCGTACTTTAAGCTACCTCTGTGCATCCTTCGTCTTTCCACTCACTCTGCGTTTGTGCGAAGGCGGACGTGTTTGTGGCGCGTGCCGGCGGCGGTTTGGGTCGTGTGCGGCTGCTGTACCTCACCGTGCCTGGCACGGCCACCGAAGGCCAGGACTACGAGCCGCTGCATGGGGATTTGGTGTTTGAGGAAGGAGAGCGGCTAAAGCTTCTCGGACTGAAGATTCTGAGCGATGAGATATCGGAGGGGCCAGAGGACTTTTACCTCAATATCACCCAAGTTCAACTGATCTCCGATGGGTAATTTCATAAACGCTCTTATAAAATGAAATATTATGGCCCTTGCTGTAACCTTTGTGCCCAACAATTCTTGCCCGGTTCTCTGCAGTGATGAATTTGGTTGCAATTGACTACATTTATCACACACTTAACTGTTAAATTATTTGAGTTTTTTCTTTTTCCATTTTGTGTTTGCATTCTTAAAAGAATGACAGCAACGTTTTAAAATCCAATTCTTATTACAATGTAATTTTGAAGTGTGCAAACCTTTTTTTAAATGTTTGTGGATACTCATTTAAATATTGATGCAGATGTGTCAACGTACATTTCCAACAGGTGTTTCCCAGCCGCGTTAGATGTATCTATATACAATTTGCATTGATAATGTAATAAAATTGTTGTTTTAATGCTAGGTTGAATGCAATAAAACATGTACATTTAACATGCCGATTTGAAAAACGTTTATCACTTGTGAACTTTGCTACGCAAATCATAAGGAATCATTTTTCAGTTAATGACATGGGTCATTCGTTTAGACACTATTAACATATTGCACCGTTTAATTCGACTCATATTTGTAATTGCATTTAACAATATTTTGCTTTGATTTACATGAAATAAAAACATTCCAGAAATCCCAAAAAAATAATCAGCACTATAATTAAAGCATTAGCAAAATATAATTTAGAATTCCACACAGACGCGCGGCGCGTGTTATTTTCTTTTTGCAAACGCCGCAGTAAGTAGTGTGGCGCGAACGCCCCGGTTTCATGCAACGCGTTCGCATCTAAGTTGGCTGGGGTGCGCAGCAAGTGGCGATTTGTACTCCGCGCGGTGCGTGCAGCGAGAGAGACTCGGCGGAGAGCGAGCGCGACTCGCGCGCGGAGGAGCACCCTGCCCTGGGCTCTCCTTTCTCCCTGCGGGTACTGATCGAGAAGGATGATGGCGCTGAAGGGGTCATAGAATTTGACTCTGCATCTGGCGTGTCTGGTGAGACAGAGTGCCTTCCACTAACATCGCCAACCGTGCACCATCAATCACCGCGGTGTGGTTGTTTTTTTTTAATTACTGGTTTTTTTTTTTCCAAAGAAATATTTATTGCTCAAGACATCTTTCGTGAATATATTATCGACGTGCAATATTAAATCATGTTACGCAAAGCTACAGAGGAATGAAGTGAGAATGCGTGTATCTAAAAAATAAAAAGAATTAAGCTTGTATGAAATGTCACATTTACAAGGAATTATTGGTTTTTTAACATTAAAAAGTTAAAAATTGTCTATCATTCATGAAAATTTCAACAAGCCTGCTAATTTGATCATGCACATCGACTTGCAAATTGTTATAGAGCTACAACTTAAAACTTTATTTCGGTAGTTTGTATTTTCTATAGCCCCTCCAATATAATTTTATGTAAAAAAAACACTCCAAAATAAATTGGCCAAATAATCTCAAGCAGCACCAACTTAAAATTAAGGGTTCAGCATTCATTTCTAGCAATATTACCTTTAGGCAATGCTTTATAGCAATGTTGCTATAAAATGCAATATACGTAAAGTAGCAACATTGCTTCACTAATGGTTCAACCGGCTTTGTGTGGTAATCCTTGTAAATGTGCGTTTGCCTTACATTGCCCATGTGCTGCAGTTGTGGAGGAGGATGGTGTTTTGCTTGTGCCACTGGTGAGACACAAGGGCGCCTATGGGTTGGTCATGGTCCTGTACGTGTCACGGGGTGTCACGGCTCAACCTGATGGCGTGGATTACCTGCTGCCTGATGGTGCAGCTCTCTTTATGGATGGACAGAATGCCAGCTTCATCAACGTGTCTATCATCGATGACGATGAAAGGTGTGCGGCTCACATCAACACGCTAGCTTTGACTTGTGACCAACATGGCTGCTTGCTTTGAGCTGCAAAGGTGTTCAACGAAATGGACCAAAACATGGATGAACCAGTGTTCTTTATAAAGGTTATTTATGGATGCGATGTAATTGTTCAAGCAAGTCTTAAAAGTGTGACATATTTAACAGTTCTTTTTTTTTAGTCTCTGCTTGTTCTAATTTGCACAATTTTAGAAACGCATTAAAAACTGACTATAATTTTCATTTTTGCAGATTTGCAAATAAAATTTGCTCCTTTTTTAACATTAGGTGTTGTGGAATAATGAGCATAAAACATGTGCAGACACCAATAAAATATTAAAGACTTTAAAGTATTAAATGCTGCGTGACATAGTTTGTTAGTTGAACATTCGCGGATCAGGATTTTAGTTAACGGATCAGAAATCAGCTCATGCCTTCATTCTCTTGCTTTCACAGAGAGTTTGAGGAGACGTTTGAAATCCACCTGGTCTCAACAACGGGAGGTGCGGAGCTCGGCACGCACATCATCGCCACCATTACCATAGCCAAGAGCGACGCTCCCAATGGCCTCATAGGCTTCTTGGGAAGTATGCGGTTGATTATGTCCAACCCCAATGTTACACGTCAGATGGTGCTGACGATCAGGAGGAGTGAGGGACTTGTTGGTGAACAGCAGGTACTAGATTTTCGTGTTTTTATTCTCAAATATTTCACTTTCACCTACAAAGATCACCGGGTCTGTTGTAACAAAATGCTCTTATGCTACACAAACATACATTTTGAGAGGTATTGCAACTTGCAGCCCACTTATTTTTTAAATGTTTATCGTTAAGTACTGCACTGCAGGCCATGCAAATGAATGCCTCTGCGGAAAGTTTTATTACGTAGTGCATAGCAATGAGGGCCCCCTTCCCCATATATTAACCTGGTTGAATTTTTGCTGTAAGAAACGGTTAATTATGCAGGCGGTGAGTGTTTTTTGTTTCATGCTCAGTGAGTAGCGGTTTATTTATCCAGGATTTCTTGAAGACAAAATAGTGTTAGGGACAAAATAACTTCAACATATTAATTGCACCAATTACACATGCTTTATAGAATTGGATATGACCATACTAGTGATGCAGATTGATTTTGAGCTAAAAGATATATTTGATGATTGAGAAAATTGCATATTTTGCACAAATATGCTGGCACTTTTTTTAAACATGTTCTTGCACTGGTCTCTCTCTCTCCATTATTAATTCTCATCTCTCATCTCATTGTCAAAAACCGCTTAGTCTTGTACAGGGTCGCAGTGAGCCGGAGCCTATCCCGGCAGACACAGGGTGCAAGGCAGGGATATACCCACGATCGGACGCCAGTCCATCATCGGGCACTGAGGGCAAGTTAGTCTGCAAGCCAATTAACCTATGAGGCAGCATGTTTTTTTGGACTGTGGGAGGAAACCGGAGTGCCCGGCGAAAACCCACGTGGACACGGGGAGAGAACATGGAAAATCCACGCAGAAAGGCGCCCGAGCCGAGATTCGAACCCGGGACCTTCTTGCTGTGAGGCGACAGCGCTACCCACTGGGCCACCGTGCCTTCTTCCATTATTATATCGGGTTTTTTACAAATCATACATGTTTTCATATATTTCATGAATGCCGCTATATAAGTATGCAACTAACTTAGCCAAGTTTACAAGAAATCTATTGTGAAAATCGCTTGAAAGGAGGTGTTTATCCCAACATATTACTCAAATTCGGAGGACCTACACTGACAGTGTGAGGCAGCTGTCTCATTTCAAATGTTTTCCTTGAAGAGGGCTAGGGATGTTCAGCCTGACGTATAAGCAGATTTTTCCCTGCAGCCCAGCAAACAATGAAGGCTATGCTTCTGCAATCTTGCCTGGTAAATCCCTGCACACGGCTGATAAGCGTAGGCACAGCAAACGCTGGAATAAGTACATCTGTCAGTAGGGAAATGAAGACATCACAAATGTTATAAGCACCACATTCCAAAACTAATAGAAATGTCTGCACTATTTCATTTCATGCATAAGCTCTGCAAACATGGCTGGGTGCAGATTACCCTCCTGAGTGACACCATTACACACTGGACAGTCGTTTTCAAATAATCTGCCCTTTAAAATTGCCTGGTAGTATTTGTGCATATAAAAGGTCAATCTAATTTAAAGAAGAAGACAGTAACCACAGATTTTCATGTACTTCATTAAAATCTGATTATACTGAAGGCCAGAGTCTACGGGGGGAATTGAATGTGTTCAAACTTCTTCCATTATAGCAAATATATTGGGTTTAGCCTTAGTTAATACTTGACAATACCCTCCAATAGAAATGAGAACACGTAATTTCCTCAACTATGTTGATGACCAATATTAATTTCAATGCAATATAAAACTGACAACAAGTGATACGAATAAAAGGAGTAAATTTCTATCAGCAAAGGTTATTTTTAGTTTCGGTTATTGGTCAGGAAGCTTTTTACTTATAGGTGTAAATGAGTTTTAATGCGACTGGGCATAGTTTTTGTCATACGAGGTATATTCTAAATTATATTCTTGCTATTATATGGACATGTGAAGATATTTAAGGCTTAACGATTTTCTTCAAAATGTAAAACGGTTAAGTGCTCATTAATTGTGCGCTCAGTGAAAACAAATACATTTCGTAAAACATGTATTCGTTAAAAAAATGGATAAAAAGATATGGAAGATCATAACATTTTAGGCAAATGGGTTATAGATAAAATATCTATATAACATGATAACATTATAAGTAAAGGGGTCATACAGTACAATGTCGCATATCCGGTGTTGACGGACTTGTGAAAAAGGTTGGATGTCTGAAAATCTAGATAAAATTACAGTTTCACTTTACGCACATATTGCAGTGGATATGGGCAGTTCACTGGGGGGGGAGGCTGTGTCATAGCCGAATATGTAACATTGTTTATGTACTGGTAAACATACTCTAAATACAAGCATGTTTTTAATACAAACACATTACGAAAACACATTTTCCTGATCGTGATCGTTTGCCTCATGCCTTTAGGTACACTGGAAAATATTGGGTCCCAACAGTGAGCAGGCCTTGCCAGAAGAGAATCAAGACCTGGTGCCTCCAGTAGAAGGGGTCGTAGAGTTTGCCGATGGCGAGGGTGGCGATCGATACGTACGTTTGCAAGTTCTGCCGCACGCTGAGGTGGAAGTGACAGAGACCTTTCTCGTTCGACTCCACAGAGTCGTAGGAGGAGCTGACCTGCAACCCGAGTCCGGGGAAATATCTCTCACCGTACGTAGAACTGAATTGCAATTCATCACTATTAGCGATGCATTATTGTAATTTAGCCGGGATTGCTGGAGTATTGCTTGTAATCCAGAATGCTGGACGGTTGCCGACCAAATCAACAGTTGGCATAACGTACCAGCTTCTAAACTGGGAGCAATGTTTCAAGAAGACAGCACGATAAGTAGGTTGGTGACATTCCTCTTGAAATGTTTTGGTGGCGTTTCCTCCCCCGCCCCACACACCAATATGTGGGCATTCTCTTTCACACAGATTGACAAGCGAACACGTTATCAAACGTGTGCACTTCACATTTTGTTTTTTTTGCACTCCCTTATCTCCAGCATTGTGCCCCATTGGTTCCAAAAGCAGCGCTAAGTTTTAATATTTTGACACCAGAACAGCTCTGCCTGTGTTCACATATAGTGGCATAGTGGTAGATTTACACACCTGACACAGCTGTGTGCCTGTCCCCCCCCCCCCCAATGAGGGCTCTTCACACAATTTAAAAAATGTCAATAAACTTGAGGTCTCTGTGTAGATCCAGTGGAGATTTTGACTTCCACAGCTTGGACGTCACAGTTGACTTAGCATGACTCCGCTTTTGAAAATTCACTGTGCGATTTATACAAATGTACACAACATTTATGCAGTTGGGAACAATGCTAGTCGTGGCTATAGGGCAAATGTACATCTTGATGATGGTTGCATTTTATGACATTGTTTTAAAGAAAATGCTCCTTTAGTACACGCTACAAATATTGGAGTGTCGCTACATCCTAATGGCATGATCAGAGGGGTGCAAAGCAGTGGTTGATGTGCGAGATACAAGGTTGAACAATATATGTTTTTGTTATATGCCTTTGTTATGAACAGTGTGAAGTGTGCATTAAATGAGCCGTTAAATTCGGATTAACATTTTTTTTTTGCAGATTCTCAAGCATGGAGATCCAAATGGAGTTATACAATTTACCGAGCAGGCTTTAATGCACAAAACAATTGTGGAGCCCACGCTGGAAGAAGGCCCACTAACACTTGTATTCCCTGTTACCAGAAGTGAGGGAACTATGGGAGACATTAAGGTGTGTTGCTTTAATTTTTGCAATTTAATGTGTCTCTTCTGAACTTCACAACTACCGTTAGAAGAGCATATTTTAAATAAATACTGTACTTCAACATTGTTTATAGGTGTTTTGTTGGCCATTACGTTGCTTTAGATGCAGGACATCATGCCATTTGATATACATAATAGCAATGTTGTCTAGTTAGTTTCGTTGGAATGTTCGTGTAAGTTTGTTAAAATTTTGTTCATTGCATTGGATGGTGACGATTGTTTAAATAATGTAGAGTACACACAAATGACCGGGAATAACATTGCCATAATAGAGAATAGCAATCGGCGTTATAATGAAGTTTTATCAATAGCGGGCGGTGCGAAGGATTTCCGAGGTTTAAAAAAATATTGCTCACTTTGTATGGCAGTATGGTCAAGTAAAAATGCCAGTAAAATCTATATTTGCAATAAAGGCTTACTTTTGCCATATAACTGAATAATTGTATTACCCAAGGGCTAAAAGTGGGCAAAAAAACAAGTTCTTAGAAAATAAATTGCATTCCTGTTGTTTTGTTGAGCTTGCAGTGATACAACTATTAATCATCTTGCTCTACAGCATGCTAATGATCCCCTTTTAGAGAATAACAAATACAAACAGGAATGTATTTTTAATGGTGCCATTGATCAAAGTGGCTTTGCTGAACTTAATTAGCACTGTCTTCGCCGGTACAGCGCTCAGGACACTGCGCGTCATCTGTTAGTGGTCCAACATTTTCGAGCACCGTCGCCACCTCCGGAGCACCGGCGGTTTTCCCCCCGTATAATGAGGCGAATCCAGCGCGAGATCCCAGCTCATCTAAATTCATGCGGGCGGCACAGCGCGCACCACGCTCCATTATGTGCGTGTCTGGGGTGCGGAGATAGACTCATCGCTCTGGCTTGTCACGCCGGCCGGGGCCGGGGTAATTAAGGGCTGGGGCCGCTGCGGCCCCATTAATCCTCATGTCTTTGTGCCCCTGTTGTGCGTTTACAGGAGGTTAATGAAGTGATGTATTTGTGCGTGATATCTGAGATGTGTCCTGCGAGTATTTAGGGTGATAAATGTGAAGAATGTTGAAATTTTTGGTTATGTGATACCTTTGGGCTAAGTTGGCAAAATAAAAACGACTAAGAGGCAGATAAATTGCGTGTTTAAATTATACCCCCACCCCCATACCCTTGTAAGGGTTACTTACTGAAAAGTGTGCATGGCAAATATTTGGCAAAAGGTTGATATAAAATTTGCATTCCTGGTCGGGAAGTATAACAGAAACAATGACGAGTAGGTTTCTCTTTTCAGACTCCTAAAACACTGCGTCTCGTAGGTTATAAAAAACAGTGTTCTATTTAACTAAACGTACTTTTCCATCCTCAGCAATTGAACAGGTAGTCTAATATGTAATACATCAGCAGTAAACCTGGACATGTTTGCCTCCAAATCATTGTTTGCCCTACTAAACTAATCTTACTTAGCACAACATTTCGTTTACATTATGAGTATTGTATTTTAGTATTAGATTCATCCTGAGGTGTAATTAGCGGTTTAGTAACCATATATAACATATTTTATTTTATTTACTGTAGATATGCAACAATTTTTAGATCATATTTAACAATAAAATCAGTTATATCAAGCATTAATATCTGCTACCTTTTAACACTACATTTGTAAACAATCTATATCCGTCTTTTATTAGGTATGCTTACAGTGTTCACATTCAAAAACCTATTATTGGAATGTGATGGTAAGCAATGCATTATACCTGTATCTAAAACGCTCACTCATAAACATACAACGGAAATTAAATTCTGAAAGCAAACTTATAATAGTATTCTTCTGCACGTGTTCTGTTCTCGTGCCACATTAGTTTCCATTTGTCTCAGAAGTAGCATGCGTGTCTGGCGAGAGTTTACCTTTTGACGTTATCCGCCCTCCATCTTTACCCCCTGCTGGATTTTGTGTTGTCACATAATCAAGTGGGCGGCACGGTGGCCCAGTGGTT
>JAZEWT010000015.1:16328142-16344394 GCA_036362905.1 Mordacia mordax
ATCGTCATATTTTCTTGCAGGCTCAGTTCACTTGGCCCATGGAGAGCAACACAAGACTCTAGACCTGCGGCTGATGCCACAGAGCAATCGGCTTGAATCATTTTCTCTTCATATCACACACGTATACAGCGGTGTGACTGGTGGGGCCAAGATAAGGTAGGTGATGCCATTTCTTCCATCCTTCGTTTGTTGAACAATTATATTTTTTATCGCTTATTTTATGCCCTTCTCTAAAGTATAGCTATTATTTGACTTTCAGTTCAACTGCTCTGATGCTGTTGTTGTTGGAGGACATGCCGTCCTCTCCACAGTTCTGTGCAGCGCTTTGTGACCTCCGGGTGAAAAGAGCTCGAGATGTGCAATTATTATTATAATTATTTTCTCTTTGCTCTGACTTGAAAGACAGCACACAGTATAGATGTAGCTAATTGGTGTTGTGGGCAGCCTTTTGTGAAGTATGTGCTTGTTATATGGTACTTAACAGTTCACACTTCAAACAATATTCGATTATGAAAGAGTTTTGTGACTGTGTGCCTATCAAATTAAATTAATTGGTTTATTTGCTGGGCGGCACGGTGGCCCAGTGGTTAGCGCTGTTGGCTCACAGCAAGAAGGCACCGGGTTCGAATCTCGGCTCGGGTGCCTTTCTGTGTGGAGTTTGCGAGTTCTCTCCCCGTGTCCGCGTGGGTTTTCGCCGGGCACTCCGGTTTCCTCCCACAGTCCAAAAAGAATGTTGCTGCATAAGTTAATTGGCTTGCAGACTAAATTGCCCTCAGTGCCCGGTGATGGACTGGCGTCCCATCGTGGATATATCCCTGCCTTACACTCTGTCTGCCGGGATAGGCTCTAGCTCACCACGACCCTGTACAGGACTAAGCGGTTTCTGACAATGAAATGAGATGAGGTTTATTTGCTAAAATATTGCAAAAATGGAAAAGATATGCTTTTTAAACATAATCAGTATATGAGGTTTAAGTGGGATTCTCTTTATATATATTCAGAGAGGAGCACTGATTTAAAACTGTCAGTCATTCAGCGCAGATAGTGTGTTGGGACATAAACAGCTTTGCAATAGGATTAAGGGATTTGTTAAAAAATTCCAAAACCGCAAGCCATGGCCACACATTTTGCTGTTTATGACAAATCAGCTATGTGCAGCTGTGCACAGTGGGTTTAATGCCATGTGCAAGTATAGCGCTGGGGGCAGTGTTTTATTTCCAGGGTGGGGAAAAAACCCATACCACATGTCTTGAAATCATCGTATTAACATAACTCACTATACATATTATGCTAATACCTGTTCAAAATGAAAGTAGTTACAAGTCGATGACATAAAAAAATGTTTTGCTGTTTTAATTCAATCTCATAATATATTCTCCGGTATTTTCCCTTCTCCTGCAAAGGCAGAATTATTCATTTGCCAAAATCGAGCCATTTGGGGTCTTCCAGTTTGACCAAGCCATAGAGCCCCTTCGTGTACAAGAAGCCAATGGCTCCATCATGCTGAGGATCCAGAGACTTTATGGCTACGAAGGCAATAGAACGCGGCTGACATTCCAAACCAGCGGTGGTTCGGCGACGCCGAACTTGGACTATGTACCTGTGCTGGAAAGAGAAGTGATCTTCGAAAGGGCACAAATCGAGGCTCTGATAGAAGTTTCTGTGCTTGATGATGATGTACCTGAAGCAGACGAAGTCTTTTTCGTTAACCTCACCAGCTTATCTGTTTGGCCTGAGCCTGACGACCCAGAACACATTCCACGACTAAACCCAGATGGCATCTCTGAGGCCATTACCATTGTAGCAAATGATGACCCCCATGGGGTACTGAGTTTATTTCCCAACGAAATGCTGGTCGTGGAAGACAAGGTAAATATTATAAAGTTGCTCGTCCGACGAATTCGAGGGCTTTTTGGAACAGTCGGCGTAACTATCAGAGCTGTCGGAAGCCGATTTATTAATTCTCTACCGGCCACCGTTGAGTTGAAACAGGCTGTGGCAAACAATACGTTACCACTGGCGACGGAAGGGGAAGACTTTGAGTCATTGGATGTGAACGTGAGCCTGCATGAGGGAGTGCTGGAGGCTTTCGTCACACTCACAATCCTTGATGACGATGTCACAGAGGGCAGGGAGGCCTTCTTTGTCTACTTGACTGATCCCATTGGAGGGGCCTCAATAGCAACAAATGACTCTGGACTGAGAGGATATGCTAAAGTAATCATTCTAGGTAATACGACTGTTTCTATTGTGTGCATATGCGCGGGTGTGTATGTGTACATACGTTTAAATGGCTGGATGTGTTACTGCTATAAGCATATAAATTATGTGGTGTACCTTGCATAATGTCATTTAATTGAATTCTATCCAACAAAGCCACGGCAGATTTAGAAACACTCAATGCCAGGCTGGTGGAAAGTTTAACCATACTCATGCTTATTAGCTTCAGAAACGAATGGTGTTACAGATTAATATGCAAGTGCATACAAATTAACAATATGCCTGACACTTTTTAATGGCTCAAATATTACATTAAAATTATTTCGTTTGTCTAACCCCAAGCTACATTTATGTTGTAAGCATACATGAGCTCAGGATTATTATTTCTAACATTGTTAGCCAAATAAAAATTGGATAGGCAAGTATTTCAGTCAGCTATTCAAACACAGGGTTAGGCTAAAGAATCGAGGCTAACAAACGATTGTTTTGAACATTTCTCATCACACTACTTGTGAACAATAAATGTGATTGTAATTATGTAAGTTTACACGGCTCGATGCATTATGATTGCTGCGAAAAGCTGCTCTCTCGGGACAGCCGCTTCGATCGCTCCCCCTCTCCCCCCATCGCGATCGACGCGGCTGTTCAGAGAGAGCAGCTTTTCAGGGCAAATCATCAATGAATGTGATTTTAAAGAATGCATTACTATTTGTACAGTTTATTCAATTGATCTATTCTGTTTTTGTTGACATGCCATTCTCTGCATAGCCCTGTGCAGTGCTTAGTGATCCTCGGGTGAATGGCGCTTTAGAAATGCAAATATTATTTTTCAATTGCTACATTGCATATGTATTTTGCAAAATAGCAGAACTGTTTGTAAATATTGGTCAAGTATTGAATCAATTAATATTACAGTTACTAGCAATGCTTTGTCTGGTTTTGAAGTTGATTTACAATGAGGTATTTATTACTCACCCTAGGAAACGATTTGCAGAATGGAATGGTGGGATTTTCTCCACATTTCCTCTCGGGAGTAGTGCTGGATGAAGATTCAGAAGAAGGCCGCACCATGGACCTTATAGTTATCCGGCAGAAAGAAAGGTCACTATTCTTTTTTTTTATATATATAAAGTTAGTGGCAAGCATTGAAGCTCGTCCTAGGCCTAACTTGGTTAACTCGCTATTAAAAGAGTATTTGGTGCCTGATGCAGCATATGAACATCAACAGTGGAAAAGACGAAGGTAGCTCGGCAACCTTTACGTGTGCCCAAGGGTAGAAGTGACGTAAATTTACCGGTACGATGGTATCGCAATCTCCCTTCCTACTTGTACACTCCTGAATGTTTCAGCCATATTTTCACCAGTATGCTGTATAGGACTATGCCGGCTTACTTTCACCTCTACATTACAATACCTGCCTTACTAACACGAATTTCCCCCGACAGAGTTTATGGCAATGTGATCACATGTTTGTTATTTCTTTGCACGTTTGATCTTTGTGCTTTTGGACCGTGTGTGTTTGTACTATTGAATGATGCTTTCATGTGCTTGCGTGTACAACAGGGTCTTTGATGATGTCCGTGTGGCCTGGAGAGCGACCTTTGACAAGGACACAGTGCAGTTACACAGAGAGGGTGTTAGTCTGGAGAAGGAGCTGGAGGCTGTGGTTGGAGAGACAGTTTGTCAGGCAGGACATTTCAGCTGTCCAATCCGCGTGAGCCTCAGGCCTGATAAGGTATCCATTACGACAGTAGCTTTAATACAATAAGATATGTGTCAATTATGCTCATGGCGATTATTGCATATTAAAAAAATCTATATTGTAATGATGTAGGTTTTCTCGACTCGATGCATGATGATTGCTTCCAAAAGCTGCTCTTTCGGGATAGCCGCGTCGATCACTTCCCCTCTCTCCTTCGCGACGTTTTGCCTCACACGTTTGAGGCATCCTCAGGCGCTTGCGTGTATGTCACGTGTATGACTCCCATATATATGTACTGATGTAGAACTTAACATATACATAGTACCTACATAAGTACATATACACTGGAGGCATACACGTGACACACACACACACACAGTGCCTGAGGATGCCTCCAATGTGTGAGGCGAAACTTCACGAAGGAGAGAGGGGTAGTGATCGACGCGGCAATCCCGAAAGAGTAGCTTTTGAAAGCAATCATCAAACATTTTTTGTTATTATAAAAATGGTGTATGGCGACTAATTTGTGACTGCCAGTATTGTTAAAATATTCCTGGGCTTTTACATGTTCCAAGAAAGTTAAACATAGCATTATTTGATTGTAAGAGCAATGTGATTGGCATAAGACACTGGCAAATGTAACTTTTGATTGTCAATATGTAGTGCACCTCGTGGTCTATGAAGCAATGACAATAAATTCCTGATTGTTTTCGAGGTTCCTGAAATTCAAGCTTGGTTCCTGCTTGAGATCTACTGGGTTGGCGAGGGTGCGGCAATCAACAGCACGAGCCGTTTTGCCAACGTGACCGTGGAGAGCAGTGACCACCCTCATGGTCTCGTCCTCTTTGCCGCGGGCTCCAGACTGATGGTCACACACCAGAAGTCCAGCATTGTCACCTTGCGTGTCGTGCGAGAATATGGCATTTCCACGGCTGTCACCGTGCACTACAGGATCCTGGTACAAGACTGCCCCATAATCACGACGATGATGATCTCTCATGAAAATCTCATCTCATTATCTGAAAACGCTTAATCCTATATATGGTCACGGTGAGCCGGAGCCTATCCCGGAAACACAGGGCGTAAGGCAGGAATACACCCGACGACGGGACGCCAGTCCATCGTCGGTCATGAAAATCCACTGCCAGATAAGGCCTCGCAACATGTGTTATCGTGCTTAACACCTTCTAAATTTGCTGTCTGTCTTATTTCCAAGCTGATATTCCTTTTCAGTTCTGAAATGTTTATATGGAAATTCTGTACAGTGCAATCAATCTCCATTGCATTTTATGTTTGTAAGTTAAATACGTCTATTCCAGTGTTAATCAGTTGTCGACACATTTATTTGACTTGATTTATTAAATTTTTGGTTAAATTTTTTATTGCAATTAAATTATTGGCAACTCATCAGGAGAATCACTGTCCAATCGGAACTCTTACACAGCGGTGCAGAGCACTCCCACATTAGAGATGGATCATGCCCAGATGTATCAATTAGCAGATCCCTCCCAACGACCTTTGACCTACACACCAGAGATGCGGTGCTTTCCCACATGCCAAATAAAACAATCCCAAATGTCAATATTTTTATTTTACAAGGGTGGAATTTTGGCAAATTAAGTTTAAAAAACCCAAACATTTTTAAACTTGTTTTGTTTGTGCAGTCATCGGTGACTAAGCGAAGACCATCATTTCACTATACTTGAGAACCGATTGTTAATTGTGATAGGTTGCTTCGATATCTGCAGTTCCCAGCAATTCTGAAACTTGAGTAAGCCACATGCGATGATGGATTACGGTACCCTATGAACAATTAACAATGCTCTAATAGACTTGACAAATTTCACATTTAATATTTTAAGAACTTAGTATGTTGCGGTGTCTAAAACGACATAACACATTTCACTAATTCAGAAGAAAAGACACACACGCTCAACTCTTTTCACAGTTGCCCTTGAGCGGTGATTTTGGGATAGCTGCGTTAGCGAGGTGTCGCTTCCACGTTGATGGCATCTTCGGGAATGCTCGAAACTGCTCTTCCTGAAAAAGCAGATCTTGAAATGAATTCTCATACATTGATCGGTTAAAACTTACACCTATGCATTAACTCTATTAGATGAATGATAACCGTTTCAGATGTTGTCTCCGATTGGTGTTTTATATTTTTTCCAGATCATTAGTCTGTAGTCTAGCACCTTTGGCAGTCTTTACATCGTTAGGCAATAGTTGCAATAACCACTGTAAATTATTAAGACACGCAAGTGTATAGATACATGTATATTCCAACGTGACACATGTTGTGCCAGGCATTTTATGACATTTCTAGACTTTTAATCATATTCTAAAAATATTTTAATGTACTTTTCTCCACTCTTACGTAGAGTTTTAATCACAATGAAACAAAAAATATCAATCCAACTTGCAAGTGCTATCGAGTCAATTAAAGCATTTTTATTGCAAAATATGGAATTTATGTAAAAAATCAGATTAACCGAATGTTTTCATACATTAACTCTGCCCATCATTTCTGTCAAAGATAAATACAGAAAGGGTGGTAACAATTATCACATTGAAATGTATATGATATTGATAAATCACACTGGAGAATGATGACCTCTCAAAGCTATGTTGGTTATGGATGTTGTTTGACCACACTGAACCGCGTTGGCTGGTTCAGTCTTTAATATTCAACATATATTTAAATAAAATGCCATATTGTTTTCCTACAGGAGCTAAATCGCGCAGAAACAGAGGTGGGCGATGTAATGATCTACCCAGCCATAGCGGACCAGGACTTTCTTCCATCTGAGGGGCATCTGGAATTCCAGCCAGGCCAGCGTGAGGTGTCTCTCGACATCACTCTCACGCCCGAGACGGCGTCTCCCAACCCTCTCCCGAAGCGCTTTCAAGTGCTGCTGAGCTCCCCGACGGGGGGCGTTGGGCTGGACGAGAGCTACAACCTTGCCAACGTCACAGTGGTGACGGACGCGGACACGCAGTTCTACTGGAGTCTCCTGGATCCTCTTCAGCAGCCCGTGGAGGAGGCCACCATTAAGCGCATCCTGCAGACTCTGGAGAGCAAAGTGGGCCGGGGCCAAGAGGCTTCTCCCGAGCAGCTCAGCGCCTGCCTGCAGGTTCTGCAGCAGGTAAGGAGTCTGTTAAATAATAATTAATAATTATTGCAATTAATAATAATCACCTGGCCGCTTAGCACGGCACTGTAGGCAACAGAACTCACTGGGTTCATTTACGTGCGTGATCTTATAGGGGTTTACTCACGATCGAGATAGGTGGAGAAAGAATATTTTTGGAGGAAACCGGCCACACATGGATGATGCTGGATCCCAGCCGCTAAACTGATCCTTTGTGTGGGAGGGTGGTGTATCGATTTTCATTTTGTTACACAAATTAATTGTGAGCATGGTTAGTCAGAATGTTTTACAGGCCGAGGGCTAGATGCTAATGTCCTGCAGAAAACTAGATTCATCACACATATACTAAGGGCATCACATAGGCATAATCATTGCCTTATGGTAAACCAGGAAATCCTGAAAAGAAGACGATAGTCAATAAAAATGGATTCAACATCTCAGCCAGAGGTGGATTCAAAATAAATTAATGATGAATTGGAAGGGAAGGACTGGATGGATGAGTGGGGAGGTACTGGTATGAGGAATATGATTTACTTTTCTGATGTGATTCATAATTTGTTACGTGTTATTTGGCACGATGTACTGACATTTCGCTCGCACCATTTCTAAGCACGTGGATAAAACGTCAGACAACGTGTCACACGGTAGGCCGTACAACCTGAACACATAGCGTGCCGCACAGCGCCTGTTCAACCTGAACACACATTGTGCCGCACAGCACCTGTTCAACCTGAACACACATTGTGCCGCACAGCACCTGTTCAACCTGAACACACATTGTGCCGCACAGCACCTCTACAACCTGAACACACAACGTGCTGTACAGCACCTGTACATCCTGAACACACAACGTGCTGTACAGCACCTGTACAAACTGAACACACATTGTGCCGCACAGCAACTGTTCAACCTGAACACACATT
Organism: Mordacia mordax; assembly: GCA_036362905.1. Classification (NCBI taxonomy): domain Eukaryota; kingdom Metazoa; phylum Chordata; class Hyperoartia; order Petromyzontiformes; family Petromyzontidae; genus Mordacia; species Mordacia mordax. Next base: position 16,336,140 of record JAZEWT010000015.1, read on the forward strand.
GTGCCGCACAGCACCTCTACAACCTGAACACACAGCGTGCCGCACAGCACCTGTACAAACTGAACACACAACGTGCTGCACAGCACCTGTACATCTGAACACAGCGTGCTACACAGTACCTGTACAAACTGAACACACATCGTGCAGCACAGCACCTGTACAAACTGAACACACATCGTGCTGCACAGCACCTGTACAAACTGAACATGCATCGAAGAGATAGCACAATGGCAAAAATGTGTATTTATAGATTTTATCATTGATAAAGATCTAGTCGGAAGAGAACTAAAATTCGTGGCAAACTACATAGTAGGGAGGTAGAGACTTGGAGAGAGCGTGTGAAGATGTGGTTAAGAATACGTGCTTAAGAGTGTAATGAGAGCTGTGGAGATAGGGTTGGCCGCACATAACTGATGACTGTAATGAGAGCCAAAGCAATTGTTTTCCAATGTCACAAGGTTGTACGACATTATCATTGCTAATTAAATACAGTGACGCTATACATTGTTGACACCGTTTTGCGGGGTCTGCTGAGACTGTGAAATTCTACACGATGGAAATAAAACCACAATGCATACATCAACGATATATAAAACAACGCCCTGAGGGCCGTCGTACGGTGACGAGTAGCAGTTAAAATGTTAATCGCTGGCACGTAACTAACGATGGTATATTCTCTCGGATCCATTTTCTGGTTGGAGCGTGTTATTCCACACGATGTACGGCATTTACTCCCACATGCTGGGCCATATCTTCATTTAGAATTGCTCTCGAGAAAGCCGTGTCAAATATTCGTCTTCTTCTTCTTCTTCCAAAGTTTCGCCTCCCACGTTGCAGGCATCAGACGCCCGCAAATGCCTCTCGGGAGAGCCATGTCAAGCGTTCCGACGAAGGAGAGAGTAGGACGCTTGACATGGAAATCCCAAGAAAGTCGCTCTTGAGAGCAATTCGCATATGCAAAGCCACGAAAACCTACATCGTAAATTCTTTATTCATTTTTTTATTTATTCCAACACACTTCAGTCATCGTTGCGAACAGCACACGGTAAAAAAAAAACACTACACACGTACGCTGGAGATCTACACAGCACATCTGCTGAATCCTACGCAGAAGTGTAAACAATCAATGCTGTGGAAGGTGCAGTAAGGCAATGAGTGTAAAATATCTGCTCGAGCTTCTCTGTTTATTCTCCCCTTCGGTAGGTAATTAGTGAAGGAGAAAAGCGAGCTCTCAATGAGTCGATTAATAAGGTGATCTACAACATCTTATGTCACCTGCTGGACCCGGGGCGGCTCGATACGCAAGGATATACGATTTTTGGGGCAGTGACGGAGCGTTTTGCATTCTCCCTGCTAACAGGCACCCAATGCGACTCTTCGCTGATCAGGTAAACCGTTAATTTGAACACCATGGTTTCCAATTAATGTTTGAATGAGTTTATATTTGATGTATTTATACCTTAAGTTTAGTTCAATCCTTCAGCAAATTAAAGTGATGGGTGTTACAGATGTTTGGCTGTAAGCTAAAAATAATAACATTTTATGGAGTTGTTTATATAACGGGCAAATATTTATGTTAAATTTAGTCTTGCATTTTCATGTAGGTTGTTATACCAATTAGTCCCGGCGATTACAATGACGCCACAGAAGCAATGTTTAACTACCATGGATTAACTGTCATGTGTGATGCCCTCTAGAATTGCACAGCCAAATCTACAATTATTGTGTTCTTTGGTGATTTAATGCATACTTTAGATTTCCCATGGTAGCGTCGATGGTAAATTCCCAACAGGGTTATTCAAGAGTAAAATTTACGCCACTGTAGGAGGGTAGAGCGCAGCGCTCAGCACACTGGTACGAACCCAGTGCCCGACGTACAGCTTCTGGTCATGGCTAACATCAGTTGCAAGTGACATCTGAACCAGCCTCTGAGCCCTTATCCACCAACATGCACCGACACAGCTTTGCGAGTCTGTGATTCAGCAATGGATTTACACAGGGATGTAAACAATTGTGCTTAAACATATTTTGCTTGTTTATTAAACTAACAATGGACATGTGTCAATTCCAATCTACTGCCAACATGAGATGCAAGTTATGTATGAATAAATCTTAGGACTTTCGTTCACCAACCCATATAAAACAGCTTGTGGGTTGCTTGGTCCAGCAATGGATAGACATAGGGCTGTAAATAGTTGTATTGAAATGTATTAATGTTTGTTGCGAAACTTAACAGCTGCGCATTGACTGTGCACACAACAGGGGCAAGACCATGCTCGATTCATGTGGACGTCTAATGGTGCTGTCTGCCCGCTGGTACCCCCAACAAATAAACGGACATCACTTTGTGGGCCGAGCGACAGATTCCTTAGTTTTGCCCGAACGCCTGCTGCCCGTGACTGGTTCGGACCTGTGTTATGATGTCCACTTTATCGAGTACCGCAGCCAGCAGTGGTACCAACCCAAAGATCAGCACGCTGTGATGGCGAGCACGGTGAGGGTGGTGTAGATCTATTGAGGATAAAATTATAAAGGATTGCTGTATTTGTTTCAAAGAGTAATTCGAGTGAAGTCTAGTTTTTTTTGTTCCCATAGGCTAGCTTTAGTCACATTTTAGATCCCTGTTGTTAAATTGACACAGTTTGCGGTTGTTGAACTCTTTCTTTGACCAGAGAATGGTTGAGGCTCAAAAGATAAAAAATACAATGAATCAATGCAATGCATGATGATTGCTTCGAAAAGCTGCTCTCTCGGGACAGCCGCGTCGATCGCTCCCCCTCTCTCCATTGCGACGTTCCACCTCACATTTCCCTAACGTGTGACATAACACGTCTGTAACGTGTGAGGCGATGGAGAGAGGGGGAGTGATCGACGCGGCTGTCCCGAGAGAGCAGCTTTTCGAAGCAAAGCATCGAGCCGTGAAAACCTACATCATTATAATGCGATACATTTTATGTTAAGCTGTTTGCTATTCGCAGCCAACACATTTAATATACAGGCATGTGTAATAATTGTCTCTGTTGAAGAAAAAGTGACTCTCGACTTAAAACAGTTACCTGGACTGCTGTTATTGATGTGGTTTTCATTTCGGCTGCATTGTGTTCAACTTTTCTCGGACACACATCAGATTGTGGCCTTTGGTCAATGTATTCTTTAAATAATTCCAACTGTAACCATTTGTTGGGATATAACTGACAATCAGGATATGTAAGGCACATCACATACACACTGACCCCACCCAGGCAAGTGTTTTCTAAAATATATTTGACACTGTACTGGATGATGGATATTTCTCGTGACTAAGATGGTAGTCTTTATGTAGTAACTGTGAGCAGCACCTGGTGATTATAATCTTTGCAAGCTTTTACGGTTAAAATGTACTCAATTTTTTTTAGAGGGGCTAAATGGGGCAAATGGGGATTTTACGTTTTTCAGCCGTCAGTTATAGCCAGTAAGTAAAAAAAATGCCCTAATGGGCCTGCCATTGTGTCATTTTGTCTAATGTTGCACCTGCAATTTTGTCTCTTGTAGAGTTCTATGGAGTTTAATTCATAACCTGTGCCACTTTCTCCATGCAGGTATTGTCTGTTGGCGTGAAGGGCATCCCATCAAGACCACTTACACACGAAGGAGAGATTACATACAGGATTCATGCCGCAGACAGAAGGGTGGTGCCACATAAGTCTGCTTGTCTTCTCTGGAACTCTGCTGATGAGGGGTACAAAAATGCATGACTGTCACAACAATAATATCCCCATAAGTTAATAGGTTTTAACCAGAGTGATACAATTAACCACCGTGCATATAAGTTACCCAGCCAGTTGCCTCTGTCAACATTACTTTATTTGCAAAGTAGTTTTCACTAATTGGGAATTAGCTTGGTTGATCTGACATGTATTTCAGAGACATGTTGCAAACTTTTGGAGTGATAAAAAAAATCAGGCTTCAATATGATGTTTTTGCTAATCCAGAAAGATTTTGCTTTGGAATGATCTGAAAGTGTGGTGTTATGGGAAAGGATGTCACATTTCACATTGCTCGTCATTTCCCACCAAGCATGGAGTTGCATTGTTTGACTCAATCAGACAAAGTTACAATAATTTGTGGGTAATGTCAGTGATCTAAAAGTCTTTTGAAAAACGCAAATTTATCTTTAATATACAAAAGCATGGAATTTCGAATCCAACACTGATCTCTCATTTCATATACATATCTCTTGTCAATTGTTTATCTGCAGTTGGTTGGTGGACAGCAAATACTGCCGGGTTGTAGAGGACTCTTTCAACTTTGTTGAATGTGTTTGCTCTCACATGTCTACATATGCTGTGTATGGCAAAACCGACAACCTGACTTCTTACAACATAGCTGTCTACATATCATGCATCATGTGCATGACTGGTAAGGCCACCGTACAAGAACCTTCCCCTGTTTATGGCAAGAACAAGTCTTTTTTTTTAAACGATACCAAGTGGGTAAACACGTATATGACAATGTATGGTGAGATGAAGTTATAGCTTTAAATAGCATTGTGGATTGTGTTCCACATCTGCAGCAAGGTCATTTTCCTCCAAATGTAAGTGAGAGTTATTATTTGACGGTTTTTTGCCAGATGCTCATTTTTCATGTGCAAGCGCTTGGGAATACATTTAACAGTTTGTTACAAAAATACGTTGAAATTGAGGTCTCTCTATGTATTAACTTAGAACAAGGACGGGAGGGGGTTTGTAAATAAAACAAAAAAAGTCTGCATTGCTATGAAGTCCTATAAGCATGCACAGTGTTATAGAAGTGTGCATTATCAAGCGATAGCACATCTTTAAGCCATGAATGCATAAATTATGTATTCATGCACTTCCACGCAAGAAGCTTCTGGACTCCATTCTGGGCTCAAGGTGTCTTTCTGTGTAGCGTTTGCATGTTCTCCGCGTGTCTGCTTAATAGATAGATAAATGTTTATTATTAGAGTAGAAAAATACCCAGTGCGCTTTGCAAGCTCTGTACGGGATTCCTGCGACACAAGCTTGGGTTTTCGGATTCCTCCCACAGTCCAAAGACAAGCTCCCGAGCTTAACTGGCTTGACGAAATTGCTTCCTTTGCCCTGCGATGAACTGCCATTCCATCCTCGGTAGAGATCTGCCTGGTGCACTATGTCTGTCCGAATATGTGGCGGCTCACCACAAGCCTCTCCAGGATTAAGTGATGATAATGAAAGAATGCCACCTGTATGCACAATGAATAGTGGGTGCGGTCACGGTGTTAATGGTCAGCACACCTGCTCTGCCAACAGGCTCCTGTTCCATCTCACACCATAGCAGTTGAAACAACAGGTCTATTAAATTCCCCCCCCCCAACACCTCCGTTTAACGAGTCGTATAAATGGACTTGCCATGGTTAGTCAATCATCACGTTATTTGCGGTGGGGTGAAGCGTCGAAATATTTGTTCTTTGGAAAAATAGTAAGGAAATGAAAACCCGTGATTTTAAAATGCCTCGCAAAGATGCCTGGCTAGCTTAGAAGAGTAGGTAGAATTACCCTCAGGCTGTGCTGTGTAGAGCTCTCTCTAGTGAAGGCCCTTCTGTTAACAGTGGTGTGAGAAATAAATTGGAATGCTGCCCCCCTTTATTTGTACTTTATATGCAGTAATGTAGTTTTGACAGCTGTACTTTTGTGCGCACTTGTGGGCAGGCCTAGCTCTGGCGCTCCTAGCTCATCTTCTATGCTCACGTCTCTCCATGTTTGCGGCCAAGCTCCTCATGCACATGCTATTTGCATGCTTTGCCACACAGGTAAGGAGGTGGCTTAATAGCCCGAACCATTGATTTTTTACGTCTGTTCAACTTAACATTACTATTAGTGGGTTTTCCTTGTGTGAATTATAGCAGTCCTGCAAATATTCTGGGAATGTTTTTGCTTCACGCAGTCTTAGTGTAGCTGTTGCAATTTTTCAAATAGTTTTATCATTTTTAAGATATTTTCGCTCATGTTTTGGTTTATGAGAGCTTGGATGAATGCATTAATTTTAACAAGTAAAATGCCCTTTCTTCGTTTATAAATCAACACAATAATGGTATATGCTACTCTTTTTCAATAGTCGGAAAACCTTAATCAAACCTGACTGGCTCATCTGGTTGCTTTAAGTGGTTGCTGAAGATATTTATTATAGCTTGTTGTGTTTTTTGTTGAAAAAAACACCAGAACCTTCCAGTTATTTAAAAATATATTTGGAATCAAAATGTTAAATACTGGGCGGCACGGTGGCTCTGTGGGTTGCCTCACAGCAAGAAGGTCCCGTGTTCAAATCTCGGCTCGGGTGCCTTTCAGTTTGGAGTTCGCATTTTCTCCCCGTGTCCGCGTGGGTTTTCGCCAGGCACTTCGGTTTCCTCCCACTGTCCAAAAAACATGCTGCTGCATAGGTTAATTTGTTTGCAGACTAAATTGCCCTCAGTGCCCGGTGATGGGCTGGCATCCCATCGTGGATACATCCCTGCCTTGCACCCTGTCTCTGCCGGAATAGGCTCCAGCTCACCACGACCCTGTACAGGATTAAGCGGTTCTGACAATGATGATGATGATGACTATAATGGTATATGCTATTCTTTTTCAAAAGTAGGAAAACCTTAATCAAACCTGGCTGGCTCATCTGGTTGGTTATAGTGGTTGCTGAAGATATTTATTACAGCTTCTTATGCTTTTTGTTGCAAAAAACACTATAACCTTCCAGATATTTTAAAATATATTTTGAATCAAAATATTAAATACTCTCACCATGTACTTTTCGAAATTAACTATTGCATACTGAGGTCTGGACTTGAAAGCAGTGACATAAAAACATAATTGATACAGCATGCTTCACGTTATGAAAAGTGCCTTTCTTTTCACAAAATGTAGCACAGCTATCTCCGCAGAGCTGAACTCGAGAGGAGCGAATTCTGCTTGGCATGTTTACCTTAATGACGGTTAATTGAAAAGGGCTTTTATGACCAATACTGCAGGCTGCGTGTGTGTCAGGCTGTCATGTGCACTGTTGACTGCGTTAATGCTACTCATTTCCATTTGTCTGTGCCATCAGGTGGTGTTTTTAATCGCCGCCTATGTAAGTGGCCAGGTGTCGGACGAGAGCTGTTTTGCCGTGGGACTGATCATGCACTACTTCTTCCTTGCACAGTTCACCTGGATACTGATTCAGGCAAGTGTCGGTCCTCGGTTAAGTCAGTGGCTCGTGAGCATTGCAATTGTCATGTGTGAGAACCCAATACTTCCAATGGAACACGACATCTTGTGCTTGGCTCAATGTTTTTCATTGCTTGGCACATTTATTTTCATCATCCTAGTATATGAGAAAATACATCACGATGATTAATTAAAGGCTCGTTAACCAGCCATTGCAGTTTTTTTTAAACGTTGCATTATATTGTTTTATAATATAAGGGACCAAAAATAACAGTTGATTACATTTCATTGGTACATCATATTGTAGTGTAGTGCATTCAAGTTCTTGATAATGTAAACTACAAAACTTTAGGTGCTCAATATATTTTGAGCGTGTGGGGACTTAAGCTTGCGTTCATCAAAGTACATAAAGTAATTGTTTTAGTGGAATATTGAGAACTAAACGAGTGTGACGCGATAATCCAGTGCATAAAGATGTCGATTATTAAGCAGATGTTATAATAAATCATGTTGACAAGTTCTGGTTGCCGAATTTAAGGTTTAAATTGCTAACACTGTTGCAACAAACGTGATTTGCATATTTTCACGTCATCTAGTCGGTGAATACATAAAGATGACATCAAACCATTTGTAGGGCTCTTGCAGATTTGGATGTAGCTACATTGTGTGCAAAGCCAGTTGGCATTGTACTCACTCTACATGTGCTCCGTTTAATATGGGAAAATATAAGTAGATACAGATCTCTTCACCAGGGGGTCAATCTATGAAGACACCACCAATGTACATTAATGGGGCTGAGCATCTATTCATTTTCACTTCAAAATGAATGTGCAAGTGGAGGTCATTATGACAGCTGAAATCTGTACACCACCTGACACTGCAAATACACATTTCAACACCTTCATTTCGCAACATTTAAAGCACATTGGGTGCAATCCAATAAACCTTACGTCTTAAGCATACACGCATAGTAATGCCTATTTACAACTCGTCATATTCAATATAGAAGCCCGTCAAACATGCTCTAATTTAAATGTTAAAACCATTGTGTCCTGATTTTTAAATTATTGTTGTCATCGATAT
>JAZEWT010000015.1:16374149-16401529 GCA_036362905.1 Mordacia mordax
TCACAGCTGCTCGCTGGCTGCACCTGCCCCAACATTCTTTTCGGTGGAGTTTCTTTGTCTTTGCTGTCATGATGGGAGAGTCCAGAGATGGCGGTGCGAGTGCAGGGAGGTGGAAGTTGTCAGGGGTGACATTGAGGCAGAGGTAGGAGGTGGGCAAATGTGGCATCCAGTGAGAGTTTTGGATGAAGCTTTACTCAAAAAAAATTCACCCTCGAAAAAATAATTGCATACTTAGGGCTGCCACCATGCATCATGTTGTTTAGGACGCAACAATTTCACAACAAGACAGAGCCACTAAGTAAGAGTTATGTAGTCGGACTGACGGTTGTTTTGGAGAAGCTTCAATGGATAGTGATTTTTTTGTGTGTATTTTAATGATTGGACAAATATTGCCCTTAATACCGGTTTTTATGTGGGTAACAATGTAACATTATAGAGTAGAATGTATATACCATTATGTATTTGTTAGTGCTTTGAAACACTTCCTGTGAATATGCTATGAATTGGTATAGGTCATAAATTGACATGCGAGTTGAAGTGAGTACACCATTTATGTAAGATGGGTATGGCTGTCAAATTGAGTTCTGTAGAACCTCGAAAATTCAGCTCTATGAAATTTGTTATATCATATTCAGGGTGGAGAGTAGGTGCAGTAGCTCTGTACTACACTATGAACCTTGCGTACTATATTCGATTCACAGCCATGGTTAATATCAGGAGCATGATATCTGAACACGTTCTCTGGTCCCCTTGTGATCACTGTTTTGGTGAAGTATGATCCAAATAACTGTTGTCATAGACGTATCATGGTACATAAGCGGTGGCTTTCATTCCACCTAGCAGTGCATTAACAAAGGCCTGAAAATTCTGAATAAATGTATTTTTTTATCGTCATGCTTTTTGTATCTGAAAACAAGATACATTTTCCATTACAGTGAAATTGCAAAAAAGGCATCAGTAGGGGGCAATGTTGGCTTCTGTTTGAGATCGAGTGAATATAGGTCTGCAGGGTGTAGTCGTCTTGTACCCTTCGTATTTTCTCCCTGAATATTTTACTCGCATATTGTGCATGTATGGAAGCGACTGCAGTTTTACATTCGCCCATTTACACTCGAGCCAATGTAACTGCACAGCGCAGTAACGATCTCAAAGATCATACTTTATACACTCTCCACGTAAGCGTTCCCTGTTGTTTGTTCATTAGTCCCACATATATATTCTATGGGAGGCTCACACCGGGTGGAGTGGTGCTGCAGTGGCATAGAGTTAAGTGCGTTTACTATGAACCACACGACATGCCGTTGTATTCCTAGCCACAGTCAGCGACAATGGTGAGTGACGTCAAATCAGTTCTGCGCTCGCTTCACCAAGCCACGATATACAACACGGTGCAATGTGAGCAAATAATCCTCATGGCCAATATGTTGTGCGGACGGCATCAGCAGTGCATTGCAAAAGTCTAAACCATATTGCTCATTATATATTACATTATCACGATTCTATTATATCAATAAGATTATCGAAATCAAATTTTGGATTTTTCTGACTATGAAAATATCATTACTTCCTCACCCAAGCTCTCACAAGGTTTTGCATAAAATATCTAAATTATTAAAACGATATGTAAAAGTGGAAAAGCTACGCTAAGACTGCTAGAAGAAAATAACTAACATATCTCAGAAAAAAAATCAGCCAGTGATAAGTGTGCGTTCAGTGCTGGTACACACAACAGGCAGACTAAGCACATGCTCAGGACACCAGCAAAGCACGAGTACCAATATGACTTGTGGTGTTGGTGGTGGCCATACAGTTGGTGATAAAATTTGACAAATTTACAAAAAACATTTCTTTGCACTACGAGGATTATGATTTGGAAAGATGACAACTCTGGTTCAGCGCAACTTTTCCCACCGTTTATCTTATCCAGGTATCTGTAATTGCTGAATGATATTGCCATGCCGAAAACAATCATGTTTCACGGGTCATGTGGCAAGGTTCTCAAAAGCTAGCAGACTCACACACTGTTGACTTGAACGTGGATCTCTGTGCAGAACTATGGCAGTTCCACCGTTATGTGTGCAGAAAATTTAATGGAGCAGGAAGGAAAATCAGTCACATTGATCGTCATGACATAATAGTAAAAGATGGGGATACAATGTGCATTTCCAAATGCAGAGATTGCACCACATATGTTTCTAAAATTGATTTTTCGTAACTGATCCACAGAACACTCTTTTTGTCTGCTGACAAGAGTAAAAATCTTCCAGACAACAACAATGTGTCAGGACAGACTTGATTCACGTTCCCTACTCTGTACAGAAGCGGACACTCTTCGTCGAATCAGTTTCGATGAATTTATCAAGGGATTTTACAATCAGAAAATCTAGAAAGAAGCTATTCTTATTTCAGCATGCAAGTTTTGGTCATTTCAAAAAATAAAATATTTTATAATGATAATAGTTGCACTTCTGGAGCGCTTTTCACCCGAGGGTCACAAAGTGCTGCACAGAGCTGACTAGACAAAGAAGCCTTCAAAATGGGCTTCAGATACATATAAATGAAAACGGGTCGCGTTTAACAAAAGAAGAGCATTGTCCGAGGGATGCAAGTGGGAATCACGATGGCATGTTTACACCCATGGCACTCATTGAAGGTCGATTGGGTTAATAGTTTATTAAATAAAGAGGCCAGTAACAACAGGTTGGGGTCCTTGAGAACACTGAATTTGAAAGTGAAGAGTCATCATAATGAATAAGAATGTCTTCAATGCTGAAATATTTTTATCTGATCTGTTATATTTATTGTACCCTTCCAGAGTTGAACACAAACTGATATGTGCACAGAGGACTGTGGAGACGTGCATATTAAGAATTATGCTGGGAGACAGAAAGTACACATGTATCACATAGCAGACACGATAATACATCACATTGACTTACGTTTGCAGTGGGCTTGGACAAAGCATATTGCTAAGAAGGGTGAAGGACAAGGCTAGTGATGGAATACAAATCACAATGAGGGAACATGCTAGAGAGGACAATCATTGAGGAGATGGAATATTGAGATCAGTTCGTGTGCAATCATGAGTGAGACGGAAAATTACAAGATCATCAAGAATGCAATGATGTTTGGAATTATTTTATCCAGCAGTAGATAGACAATGGCTACTGATGACGATGATGACAATTACTGTAGTGTTAAATGTTATAAATGATCATAGGACTATATATACTTCCAATTTACACATTTATACTTCCATTTATACACACTGCAAGCCAGATTGATGTTTTAGATGTATTATCTATATATGAACAATGGTAGATATTTCACGCTAATTTCACGATACATCTGGATTACTCTCAGGTTTGTCACCATTCTCAGTCATGGAAGACTTAAACAACCATGATGACATGCTTCCGGCAGTCACTGTGCCGCTAGTGCTCCACTCCAAGGCATTTGTTGACCTGCAAGGTCACCTGTCATGAGGTCACACATTCACACTGGATATCACCCTTCCTTTTGGGTTCCAACCTTGCAAGCAGAGAGAGCCTCAACATCATATACGTTGCTGAGGCTAAGGCCATCCATTTCGTGAGAGTCACCAATTATAAGGCTATCCTGTCCAAGTTCAAACTCAACACAAGATTGATCAATACACTCATCTGTTCTTTAACTTTAATTCAACGGTTATTCGTCGATAATCTACCTTCTTTTGTAATATAACTGTTTAGAAGTAGGTGGTTTGGTGAATGGCTCTTGGCCAGCTGAGAAGTGTCCTTTTTTCTTTTCTCAGTAACCTACAGATTGATTAGGTCTTAACGGTACTGTCTGAAGGAGTATACTTAGTTGGGAAGCCTGCTGAACATCTTTTCATTTTCAGAGGTTTTTCTCGTATCAAGATACTCTTGAATTTTTTTTTGCCTCGGTGAGTTCAGGCTATAACTTAGTTTGAACGGATGAGTAAACTACCAGTGTTTTTTTAAAATAACTTTTATAGTTTTCAGCAGTCAAGATTTGCAACATCACCAAGGCAACATGTATGTCATAACACTCAGGATATATAGTACGTTAAAATACGGAAATTGGTCTGCTCCTGGTTTATCTTCGGACATGCAATTTCAACACTCGATGAACTCCCAGAAATGCGGTTGTCCACATCCATATTCAAATGGCTCGAGCCAAACATTGCATATTAACTGTCGTGTGACTTCAATAAGAGCGTTGTCATTCATATGTGTGCATAATATCATACGTATTAGTATAACATTGTTCACTTTGCAATGGGCAGATTTGGGAATGAAACCATCGAGCATTTTCAGAAAGGTGCATTGAGGTGGGTCCTTGCCACAAGCCTATCAATTAAAACTCGTTCAGTGATGACACAGAAAATGTTTGCTGTGCATGATGAGCTATTTTATGTGGAAACCCGTTCCTATTGTAATATCTCTTCAAAAATAGTTCGCCCGTGTGTAAGAGTATGCCGGCACACCTTCCAAAGGAACATTATAGAACTCCCTCCACTGGACGTCGTTCAACCAGCAATGGCATAAGACATTGCAGGGCTGGACCTTTACCTTAAAAGAATGCTTTAAATCAAGGGTGAGTTAGACATTTTTTTTAATGTTTCCGGTACCACACAGCACTGTTCACAATATTCTCTAAAGAGATATAGCCTGTGGAGAGAGAGAGAGGACCTCGCTCACCAGTTCCTCGGGTGCCGGCGACTACGCCTGCTGTTTCGGTTCCTTCACGGCGTCTTCAGGAAACCGGGTGCGCTGTTCCACGGCAGCGCCATCGCGTGCAGCTGTGCATCCCGAGCCGCGGGTGACCGCAACAGCATCGCGAACTTTGTCCTCGCTCAGGCGAGGTTAGCGATCCACAAGACCCGTAAGGAGCTGCTGCAGGGTGACGCGGGTGAAAGCTCCGCATTAGCCATGACCAAGGGCCCCATCAAGGCACGGCTCCGGCTGGAGCACACCTACAGAAACGCCGGCCAGGTGCCCACTTTCTTGAAGCGCTGGGGCAGCACCCTGTGCATGGACACTAATGAGCGCTCCTTCCTGAGCGTCTCACCATATTTTTCTTAGACCTCGTCATTAGTTCACGTTCTCTGTAAACCGTTGTATATATTGTATACTGTGTTGATCGTATACACTGCGGTGTGCCACTGCTGCGAATAATTTGCTGTCATTCTGAATAGGGGTGTGTATATATTCGAATGTGATTGAGTGTGTGCGCATTGTATATTATAAACTGTATTGAAGGGGATGTGGGTCACGGGGTGTAAATGGTTGTACATATTGTAGATTGTATTTCTTGTATATTTTGTTGTTGGAAAATGTTTCTCGGAGGAGCAATAAAATCGGACTTAAGAGTCAAAGTCTTAATCCTTTGTTTTGCCAACAGCGAGTGGAAGGCTGTACGTGTGGGGGTATGGGCGGGCATGCGGTTGCTTGACTCGGGACCTGCTGAGCCCCGAGACCATAATGATGGAGCGCTGTGGCAGAGTGATGGCTGTGGCAGGAGGGGGCGCCCACAGTCTGGCCATGACAGGTCAGTTTCTCGCACTCTCCATCACGGATGTGATGGAGTATCAGGAACGTGATGATTACACAGAGCTCATCAATATCACTCATCTTCTTGAAAACATGGATTTTTTGAGTAAAATATTTGCTCGTGTGGCCTCATGTCTCTATTCATTATACCAATTCAAGTCTATTTTAGAGTTTCAGAGTTGTAAACACGAGCAATTTATTGTCCTTTTTTAAGGACTGCCTTGGATAATTTCCAGCAACACTTTCTGTTTCAACACTCCAAACTAGTATATGATTATAAACGCATTGTTATATGTCGGTAATAAAACTAGGTTTTAGAAATTGCAAAAAAAAAACTTAAATCAATTTGCTTCGGTGTGACACATTTCCACTGAAGTATATATTTGCAATAGAGATCAAGATACATGTAGAAGAAATAAACATTACTTTTGTCACGCCATTTAGTTCGACGTGATTTTTGAAGTTTGGAATATACTTTCGGATGCCCTTGCACCATGGCAATTTCTTGTACTTGATATAACATTGTTCACTTTGCCAGGAGCAGCTTTTAAAATAAAAAAAACATTGGGTATTTTCAAACAGACTTATTGGGGAGGGTCCTTACCACAAGCCTATCACTTATAACTCTTACTACATTTGTAAAAAAATACCTAAAAACGTTGATTTATTTAACTATTTTATATTACAAAGGATTTACAAGCATTTCCTTGTTAACAGTTGCAATAAATCCTCCCTGCCATACTGTCAGTCATTGGGGTTGCTTGACCATATTTCACCAGCCTTGTCGGTGGCTGGGTAAAAGTGGGGGCTGAGTACTGGTTTATCAAGTGCACACAGAAAAGAACTCAGTGCAGTGTGCTAACCACTCTGCCATCATTGCCACCACTCTGCTCTTAATCAGAAAATCAGTTGCACATTCTGAAGCAAGCGTTTATTCGTATGCTCATCTCATCTCATTGTCAGAAACCGCTTAGTCCTGTACAGGGTTGCGGTGAGCCGGAGCCTATCCCGGCAGACACAGGACGCAAGGCAGGGATATACCTACGATGGGACGCCAGTCCATCACCGGGCACTGCGGACGATTTAGTCTGCAAGCCAATTAACCTATGCAGCCGGTTATATTTTCTTGGATTGTGGGAGGAAAACGCAGTGCCCGGCAAAACCCACGCAGACACGGGGAGAATATGCAAACTCCGCACAGACAGCGCTACCCGCTGAACCTCCGTGCCACCCTATTCGTATGCTGTAACGTGAATATACATGAGCTAAAGTGTTTGCTTTGCCGAAATGATGCGATGCAACATTATTATGCTGTGGCTACAGTTTTCAATGATATTGTGAATTACACAGTACCTTTAAGTGACTTGTGGGACACGTGACATCGCCTGATAGAGTGGCAACACCAAGGAACTAAAATGCACTGGCCAGTGGTTGAGCTGTTCTGTCACAAATAAGTGGTCCCAAAAGACTGGATTAACTCTGTACCAATGAGAGCGGAACATGGCAACGTATAGATTGACCTCACAAATGGAAGCAGTATCCTCTTGCTTCTCTGAAAAAAATTATTCATGATTCACACACCACGTTATCAAAGGCATTTTGATCGTTAAAAGAGTAGGTTTGGCTAATATAATTTACGCCTCTTTTATAAAAAAATTGCTTAGAAATGCATGTGTATACTCTTTGCTTATTGACTCAATAACGTGTTTTATTCTGCATGTATTAATGAATAATTGGGTATGTGTATCACCTTACAACACTGTCATTCAAATGCTCATGAGACTATTATAAAATATATAATTTTGGTAAACATCTCCGACTGCTGGAGATAATTTCGAGTTCGCGAGATACACTGCAGGCTTCCGAAACACGATCGACAAAGGACAAACTACTTTGATGAACTCGCTAAACTTGAAATGACCTGTGTATATTTATGTACGCTGAAATCAGCCATGAAATTGACCTTTACATCACCCGGCTGACTGGCTGACTCCGATTAAGTTGCTGCAGCTTTAGCAGAGCTAAACGGACTCGAGTGACACGCTATAGTGCTGTTGTGTGATGTGGTGTAGGGTTGTTTGCTTGTAAATATTTACAGATGTATTTGCTGATAGAGCTGGGTGAACTTCTTTGCACTAAAATGCCATAGCTGATTGCTAAAGAAAGGGAGCATTTAAAACGACAGGAATACAGCAAGTTGGCTAAATGGATACACACACTCTGACAAGGCTGTATTTGAATTACCCACCGACCAGTAAGTTATTACAATAATTGCGCTTCTATAGCGCTTTTCACCCCAGGGTCACAAAGCGCTGCACAGAGCTGCGGAGAGAGCGGCACATCGGCAACAACAACGACATAAGAACAGCAAATCAGCAACAATAACAATAATGAAGAATATAAGCATTTAAATTATGAATGCTTTTTCATGCTGTTATCAGAGTTGTGTGTCTTGTATATATATATTTAGGTGCTGACTATTAGTGAGCACCTAAACGTGCTGGGGCTCTTTGTCTTTATATACGTATATGTATAGAGAGCAGTAGTTAAGTGGTAAGTACTTCGAATCAGTCGACCTGAGTTTTACTTGTGCTAAAGGCGAACAAATCAACAACGAATATCTGAACCGGTCCTGGGTATCAACTAGGTTGACTCAGCCTTAAATGAATAGGTGGTACAATGTGTACACATCAGCACTGAAGAGACAGAGGCGTTAGCCCTCCATCCTGTCGTGTGCCACAACGACCTATGTAAGAGGTGTTCACTAACAGCACTTGCCCCAACCGTCTGCTCCAGACTATTTAGGGAACCTTTGTCTTATGTAGCTTTATATATATATATACCATTCTGTTGAGATGCACTGTAAACAACAAATACTTCCAGCACCACAGACAAGAGCGTATTTAGGTTTTGTGAAAGATTTTTCACCTTCTGCCAAAAAGCCCCTAAATATTGCAGCACCCTCCGCTTGACATTTCAATTTTATTTCTCGTGGCTTTTGACATCTTAATAACCAGGGACGCTTCCTCCCTGTAGCCTGCTGAATCGCGTTTGCACGAGTCCAATTCTGGCCCTAGTTATTTCTGTCCACTCCCTTCCTGCAATATATTGAAGCTTTTCACCTTTAACCCTAATCTTCCTTGCATGTCTGCTGTATTTATACGGAATCTTACGAAAGATTTTGCTATACGCTGCATAAGAATAGTTCAAATTTAAAATGTTTTGATCAAATGGGTTGGAACTTAAAATGCACATATTCTCTCAACACAAGCTTCCAGGATCCCAAAAAAAAATTAAACGTTTTATTTTGTGAAGGCTACTCACACACCCAATATTTATGGTGCCATTGTTTATGCAGTTGCAGGTAAATTAGTCACACGTTTTAATTTTCACCTAAAGCTAATGCAACGCCGTAAAGTGTGCTCGTTTCAGTGATGAGCGTTTGATATAGATGATAGTAATATTTAGCATCACAATGTTTCATTTTTTCAGTCAGTCGTTCGGCCTATTGTGCAAATCACACGCATGAGGAGACATGCGAGCACTTTGCTAAAGAGGTGCGGGTAATTTATAGGATTATGCATTAGCATCTAGTTACGGATGGCGCGCCGCTCTCCACCATTAGCCGTGCCTGGTACAGCTGCCGGGATCGGCTGACCCCTCTCGCAGTGCTGTCACGGTGGCCCAGAAAGATGATAAATGTTTGCAGGCCTGAAAACAGCCTACGGTGAGGGCCTTGGCTTTGCTACGTGAAGTTGAACACCCCAATGTGCCAGGACATATGCCGCGTGCACGTGGCACTGGGCCAGTGGAAGGGCAGTACCCTCTTAATTTGCCAGTAGGTGTGTGCCACACGCAGGACACTTGTCCGTACACGTGGTCTTCTGTAAATTCCACTGTGACCCTTTTTTTTTAAGGCGTGAGCTCTTTTTTCGTACAGCAAGATGACAGGATTATTAATGACTGGAGGGTGACCTTTGTGACCATACATATTCATGTTGTGTGAGTGCGTATGGGGTGAGTCACCTATTAAAACAGACAGGCAGTGAACAGAATCACATAATTATTAATATTATACTGAATATAGAACACCCCTCTTTGATTATTTTCATACAAACTGTATATTTGCAAATAAATTAATACGGTGTCCGAAAGTAAAATAGATAAACAAATGTAACGAGGCTCATAGTTTCTGGCGATGCCACAAACATGCAATATTCACAATTCTAAAATTATTAATTATGAGCAAATGCAGTCGCTGAAATAAGTAATGAAACAATATCTGTTCGCCAAAACATACAAGTATACCACACAGATACATATTAGTATTACAAATGCTTTTCAGTATTTTCGGATGCAGACATTTATAAATGCAGATGGTTAGAGTAATATTTACACTGTATTATGATATAACGGGGTGTATGGAAACATATTCTCGGCAGATATAAGAGAGCCAGTGAAAAGAGGTTTAATAACGAGATTTATTTTAATTTAGCACATTTACAAAAAGCTTTCAATTAACATTGTTAAATTTGTTCGTTCATCTGCATGCCAGTTAACTTTGCCTTGTTTTATGCTAGTTAAAATACCAAGCTTTTCTGTTCGAAAAGCCAAAGCTTAAATCAGAATTGTGATTTTGCAGACAATGGAATGGTATACTCCTGGGGCTCAGGTCAAGAGGTAAGCATGAATTCGCTCCACATGCATACGATTCAATGCCGTTAATGTTTGTATTCGCATGTATTCAGTTATTGCATGTTGGCTGCACAGAGAAAGACTATTAATTTATTTCATGGTGTAATATTCTAAAATCAGTTAAGACAAACAACGTTCCATGACACAACAAAGACTTCAGAGCACTTCAGTTCATGCACCAGCACTAACTCAGACTGATGCTGAAAACACTTTTAGTACATTTCACTTTCAGGTTATTTCTCTCATTAGTGACATGAAAATTAGGTTTCTTCATAAGAATTCATTTTTTCCCATGATTACTCGTAAAAAAACAAATGGTGCATGAATATTATCAGACGTTTCATTTTCCCCTCTTTATCTAGGGCTATATGAGCATGAAAGAGTAGGCCAAATACCCTCTAGTGAAACCCATCCGCCAGCAGTGATGTGAGCAAGCAACTGCAGGGCTACACATTTACCTGTTCAGACTCAGAATGTAACTGCCCCGTTTCACTGATTAAAGTTGAATTACGCGGTGTCGAACGTCCGGCCACAGTGACACAAGACAGCCCAGCTCTGCGCCATCTCTTTTATGACTCTAGGGCCAGCTGGGCCACGGTGAGTGCGTGCGGTTTTTGGCTGTGCCGCGGCGCCTGGCGTGCCCTCCTCTGGAAGGCCGGACCGTGCACATCACAGCTGGCGATGCTTACAGTGCTGCTCTAACCGGTGATGATCTCCCTCCGCCCCTCGGCCTCCCCCGGCCGCACCTCAACCCTCTCCACACTGGCGCGCAATGACACCTCTCCGCATGGCAGGGGCAGAGGGAGCGCTCTGTTTCAGCCATGCGTCACTTCGACATGAATTGGAACACATTACTCAATCACAGCTGTGTGTCAGCCCCGTGGGTAGACTCATTGAGCCACACACAAACAGGTGTATACCCTTAACCTCGCAGTGTTTGTGCAGGGGTCAAACAGGGACAGGTGTGATGTCGTTATGTTTTCCACAGCACGGACTTGTATACACTATGCAAATATCTGTCAATAACCTTACAAGGTTTTCTGCACTGTGTTTAGATCAGACATCGGTTGCATCGTGTGTATGTAGCGCATACCCTAAATGTCATAACGTTGGGGAATCGTGCTGTAGAGAGAGAGTTGTCGCATGATAATTCGCAATAACGTAAGTTCATCACATAAGCACAGCATTCTTTAAACAATACAATACTTTTAAACTAAATAATACACTTTCGCTTACGCACACTGTTGGGGTTTGATTACAATCTTAGGGCGGAGTGTTTTTTTTTTAAACAAGTGACCAGTAAAGTAAATGCGTGGCGGTTAATACCTCCAGGTGGTTTCCAACTGTTGCTGACGGGGTAAAGGCGATGGGAAATAGGGAGAGGCTGTAGAGGGGAGGCAGGTCTAATCCTTGAGACATTTGCAGTCAGGAAGGGCTCTGCTGGATGGCTTATGGTTTCCCCCTTTATTTTCAGTTATAACTTCATTGGCACATTCACTTAGCTTTAAATAAATGCAAATCCTACAGGAATCACCGCTCAGCAGTTCCACGTGCAGTGCGAGCACCACCAGTGCAGTCTAACATGAACAAATTATCAAATTTTCCATCACCCGCATGCTGTGCAATGATCTTAAGATGAGCTTGTCCTTTTTTTTACTAATACCCAACTCTGGCTGCAGCACAACAAAGTTGATGAGGCTTATTTGGTCGGGCTTGGGTAACTCAGTATGCACCACAGTGGTTGTTTGTATCCTTAACACGTGTTTTATGTGAGGGCAGGGCCATTTCATTCCCATTTCAATCCTATAGGACTCTATGGGAGATTTTAAGCCCCTTTCAAATGATGATAATTGGCATTGCTCCACACGGCTTGTATGCGTGTCACATAGCTTTACACAGGGAGCCACACATAATTGCAATGCAAAGGCACCGAGTTCACACAACAAGCTTTTAAGTGCCAATTTAATGGCATTTCAATGGTTCCCTTATGCCACTCACTTAAGAACTTTAGCTACAACAGAGTGGTAATAGAAACACACTTTATATTGCAACTATTCCCATAGAGTATTTAGTTATTCTTATTATCTACGTAATGCTTCTAATTTATCATGGCGTTTAGGATTGTGGTATGCAGCGGATTAATTGCAAATAATAGTTTAGGGTTGTATTAGATATTTATGTATTTGCACGTCTGTTTATTTTTAATCCATACAACTCTTACTGAGGCTCATGATTTATGGTACATGACATTAATAGTGATAACCTTATCGATGTTATTGCAAACACCTTACAACTTTAGGTATGTCCTAAAAACAATTTTGAGAAAATACGGTAGACAAAATACGGTGGCCTAATACTATGCTGAAAAAAGTATGTGTGTGTAATTATTACAACAATCTAAAAAGTGCACAATTGAATCGTTTGCTATACAAATGTATAAAGCTGTTAGGCCCCTGCCAATGTAAATTTGAGTATCACATGTAGTCACCACGTTTTATGCACTTTTTGTTATCTCAGCCTATTATCGTATGTGTTCTGTAATATATATATAGGGTCTTTATCAAGCTATCGTCCCTTATTAAACAATTACAATAAGCAGTTTGAACTGTGTAGTTGCAATGTTGACAGTGCGTTTCGTTTTTTAACCCAACAAACGACAGCGATCTTCTTCAGTACATACGAGAAGCATTTGAAACAATCAGACCCAAAGAGGCTGTGGAACATGTGGGACTGTCATGTTTTGATATGATGTGGGTTGCCAAGCCCATGACAGATATGTGGACGTTTAGAGGGATGGAACTTACATGATAACATCTTCAAAATACCAACCGTGTGTGTGTGTGTGTGTAGGTATAGTCTTATAGACCTAACTCGAATGGCTGTCTAATCATGATAATTAAATCTTTGACAGCTTTATGGACACTCGAATGATCTACGAACCCTTCAGTGACTACTAAATGTAACATTGTACATTGTATTGTCATGTCATTCAATAAATACTCAATTTCATTAACCGAGGTTGAAATATGAATAATAATCCACAAAAAGCACTGTAATATATATAGAAAATGGACAAGCAATGTGGTAACAAGTGACCATGAATGGCATCACGAACACGTGCATTATAAATGTTAAGTCTCACAATTAATTTATAATCACACCCTAGGCTCTCCGAGCCAGACCTGAATTCACAACTTACAAGCCCTTGCAAAATGTCCCAGCGGTTAGCAGCAGCCGTGTGTCAATATGGCTGCACGAGTGCCGTGTACTGCGCACCTAAGAAGGTATGAGTGTGACACGATGGTAACCTGTTTCATAGCCGACGGCGAGCTGTTCATGTGGGGACGCAGCAGCCACGTGATTGGCGCTGGGAGCCCAGCGGGGCACAGAGAGTGGGTCGCCCGCCGAGTGGACCTGGCAGGGAGGCCCGTGGGAGCGGTCAGCTGTGGCTCCTGGCACGCAGTGGCCCTGACGGTGGGCCCTTCTGGTGAGACATTTCTCTTGAACGCCTCTCAAATGCGCTTGCTTTAAATAATATACGTGTTCCTACTTCGTGACATTGGTCCGCATGAATACAGAGGGAAAGAGGCCGATTCGTCGGTTGCAGGGTCAGGGAGGGAGAGAAAGGACTTGCTGGAAGATGTGCTTGAGCACACCGTATTTACCACTGACCTTGATGATAAAAATATATCTCTATGGTCAAGCTAAGACTATTATTGCATCTCAGATTTTCAGGATGTGCCACACAAAGCTCAGTCTGCAATGTCATTGTAAGGCAGGGTTTATCTTTTGTTTTGGTTAGTACTTATTTTTGTATTTGATCATGTAATGTAGGGCAAGGTGTAGCTTGAAGCAATTCTTTGTGAATTTTTCGTCTACCTGTGGTTTAGACATTGCAGTGTTATCTACAAAGAGAGTTCGTATTGTTTTATGTTGTGTGAGAGCGAGCACGCCGATTCCGATAATGTATGTTTGAAGTAAGATGGATTCCCAAGATCAATCTCGCACTTTAGCAACAGAACAGGTGCAATGTCAATGGTAAGGCACCATTAAAAATACTCAAACATATACGGCACATGTACGAATGGTAAGGTGCACGCAATGTCAATGTGATGAATTACGTGTTATATTTCCCCTAGAGTGGCTTAATTCCAAGGTGGCTGAATGTGAACCAAAAATGCAGGCAGGGCCACGAGAAGATGTTCCTCTTGCTCAGAGCCTAGTAAGTGTTTGGTTGTGGTGGTAAGGTGACACCGCTAGTGACACATCTCTCCTCTCCTGACCTGCGACTCTTATTCCCTTCGTGCAAAAACACGTGATGGCATGCATTGTGGTGCTCTTTGTTTTTATTTTGAATAACACGTCATGTCTACTGTTGATTTAAACGTTTGGGTTCGTTGGTAATTAAGGCATTCCCGTCTTTGTAAAGTTCAACTCACTCCGTTTAAATATGCGTACACTTTTTGTTACATTTGAAGCAATTTCCGTGAAGTGAGGACATTTTCTTAATAGTTTTTCTTTCTTTTTTCCCAAATGGCGTCCATATGTTCTAACACATCATAGATGTGTGAACTCACTATAAACACACATCGGTTGTATGGTGAATATTTCCAATGATTGGAACGTTTATATACGACTATACATTCATTATAACGTCAATATTACTTATCTTGGGTTTTCTTTTCATAATGATTTTTTGTCATTGACAGATACACGAGATTGTTGAAAAAGAGGTGTTAAGAAATTACTTTTTCATGGAGAATGATGACGTGTCTAAAGACGGTTCAAATGCTCCGATTGAAAGTGGCGCTGATGTAGACTGCACAGACAAACCTGAATCAGCAGAAACAACGAACACAGTTAAAACATTCCAATTGCGAGCAGACGACTCAACGCTATCGCGGAATGCGCGTGCGCGTCCAAACTATTCAAACACCACCACTGTTGCTGAGGATGCTGCTGACGCGCCAGACGCACCACCAAACAGAGAGAAGGTTGACGGTCAGCCATACGCGTCAGGGTTAACTGGCGGAGGAAGACCTAAACAGCAGCTTCGGGCCACAAGGGCGCTCAGAGACCATGAAACGCCACCAGCTGTAAGATCCAAGAGTGCGGCTCCAGGTGTCCGTCTTGGGCTTTCAACAAAGGCTTCGGACAAGCAGCCACCCTCGGTGAGAAAAATCACCGACAGGGACAATGTGGCTTTGTTTCATCGGGACCATACACTGTCATGTCTTTCCAAATTCATTGCTAATGAACTGTTGTTTCTCTTTTCGTGTGTGAGAGTGTACTTTTAATTGAGGATCTCTAATTCTCTCAAATCACAGTGTCATATTATGCTGTGATTTATGACTGTGAGGAGTTACTTTTTATACACACGCTTAATTTGATTTATATACCTACCAAGCTGTGATTATGTTGCAAAAATGCATAATTTGGCCTTGTTTTCCATTTCAGGTGCTCTCGCCTGTTAATGCATGACAAATTATGTCAGCTGGAAGGTGGGGTTATAGAAAAAATAGTGACTAACTTAAAATTGGAGGTCACATTTTTGCTGGTAACTATTGAGTAGCGGCAAGCACACCTTAAAAGAGTAAAATTATGGCACAAACAAAATTGATGATTGCTTCGAAAAGCTGCTCTCTCGGGGCAGCCGCGTCGATCGCTCCCTCTCTCCATCGCGATGTTTCGCCTCACACGTTCGAGGCATCCTCAGGTGAAAGAGAGGGAGCGATCGACGGGACTGTCCCAAGAGAGCAGCTTTTCGAAGCAATCATCATGCATCGAGCCGTGAAAACCTATATCACTACACAGACAAAATTATTGAAAAGTACAAGCATCAAAAGTGAAGAATTTAATCATGGACAACCCAGTTATGTCTTTGAAAACAAGTGCAGAACTCATATTTTTTGTACTAAATTAACCACTTCCTACTACTGAATCGTGAACACTCCATATGAACAAACATGATACTCCATTAACATCTCATCTCATGTCATTGTCAGAAACTGCTTAGTCCTGTCCAGGGTCGCGGTGAGCCGGAGCCTATCCCGGCAGACACAGGGCGCAAGGCAGGGATATACCCACGATGGGACGTCAGTCCAGCACCGGGCACTGCGGGCAATTTAGTCTGCAAACCAATTAACCTATGCAGCAGCATGTTTTTTTAGACTATGGGAGGAAACCGGAGTGCCCGGCGAAAACCCACGCAGACACGGGGAGAGCATGCAAACTCCACACAGAAAGGCACCCGAGCCGAGATTCGAACCCGGGTTCTTCTTGCTGTGAGGCGATTACGCTACACACTGGGCCACCGTGCCACTCTCTCTATTAACATATCACCTGTATTTAAAAACACACGGCCTTCAAACCTTACTCTTGTTTTTATGTTTTATGTATGTTGACAGAATGCAGAACCGAACAAATCTAAGATATTTTTTTATCAACAAACTACGATAGCTTTTCTAATTGCTGAATAGTTTTGTTCTCATCTAGTTAAATGCCAACGATCTGTAGCCTTCCCCCAGGAGGTATGACAACATAACAATAGCCCTTCCTCTGATTAACCTTCAAATGATGCAGTTATTTGAAACCGTTTGATAATTTTGCTTTATTCATACTCAAGTATGTTACAACACGCTGCATCCTGCCGTCATGTAATGGTGAGCACAATGGACTTGGAATCCAAAGGTCTCCGGTTTGATCTGCAGCAGTGGCAGGGCAGGTTTCTTGAATTTCTCCAGACTGTTCACTCACCAGCAGTTGGTGGGGTAAAGCGTGGGTACTCCCACTTGTGTGCTTGAGTCGGCAAAGGTTGGTACCTTCACTATCACGCAACACACATGCTGACTTTGCAAACGTCTAAAAGTCATCTGTGTGTTATGGCACGGTGCTAGGCAAAGGAGAGGCCCCCGTGGAAGGAGATGCATTCCCGGGCGACCAGAGACTCCCACGTGCTGCCGCTCAAACAACCACCAAGGGCTCGCCCGTTTTCTGCCTGGGAGTCGGGAGAGAAGGTCAAACGCCTTCCGCTAAGTCGACGGCCAACATACTCTTCTGGCAGCTCCTGGAGGAATGTGGCGGCTGGTTCTGACCCAGTTCTGTCTGCCCACACTCCTGCAGAGGCCAGACCAAAAATCACTGATACTGCATGAGCAAGAAAACCGTGTGCATTTAATGAATTGTGTGGCACTTGAATAGCAGCCTCTCTGTGTTGGAGATATGTGCAGAATTTACCGGCGTAGATTTTCACGGCTCGATGCATGATAATTGCTTCCGATAGCTGCCCTTTTGGGACAGCTCTGCATCTCCGAGGAGGCGTTTTGACGATGCCTCCAACGTGGAAGGCGAAACGTCGCCACAGACAGAGAGGAGGAGCGATCGACGAATGAGCAACTTTTGGAAGCGATCATTATGTACAGAATCTTCCGATTGTAACGGGCCGCATGACGTAAGAAGACGTGAAATTAGTTGACTGTAATAGAGCATTACACGTGCAGCAGTGATTCACAGACGTTGTTTATAAACATTTGACATAATGCACATGACCGTCATACGACCAGTAATCCATGTCATTTATTCGTGATACTTATTTTCTCTGACAAAATAGAGGCTAAGAGTGCATTTAGCCCGCATTTCTTGTAGATCACTTTCAATCAGCGGTATTTTTAACAGAGACCTGTTCTAAAACGAATGGCACTTTTAAACATTACAAATATATTTTTGAATGTCTTTATAAGCATATATACGGGCTAATTTTATATATTTTCTGTGCAAAATTAATCAAGCGTTGTGTATTTTTTTTTCATTTGATATATTGCACTGTGATAATTGAATATAATGGGAATCCATTGTGGTAAATCCATTTTCTTGTTTGAATTTGGTCCAGTTAATAATATTCATCTGCTTTAATAAGATTTGTAACTCAGAGCTCCTAATATTATATTAAAGAGGATTTGCATTTTCATTAAATGTTGTAAATTTAACAGCCTGTGTTAACATGTTTTTATGTAATGCTCGATTTTGCATTACTTTTAATGGAATAAAAGATAAAATGTTACAGCTAACTTACCGTTAAACTTAATAGAAATGTGATCCTTTTCAATTATGCATATAATACATATGGCTTTTCGTAGCTGGTGTAAATGGTAATTAAACATTTTAATTTACGGCACGCTGTAAAATGTTTATGTTTTCATAAATAATTAACATATCAACAATGCCATTATATAAAGAAATCAACGACTTAATTGAGCTTATCAAAAGATGAGAGAAGTAGCTGTGCAGCTTAAACGTTTGTAAACTCTTGGCATCTACGCACGCATGTCAATGGGGCACATGATTAATTTGCCATTTGAACGGCTTGAGATGAAAAACGTAATTTTTGTCTTCTAACACTTATCGCTGCACGTAGAACAATGCTTACATGTAGGGCCCACACTGACACATTCCCCGATGGCACTGCTCGCAACAACAACTGTGCATTAAGGGTGAGCTTACAATTTCTGTTGCCTGCAGGCTTTGATGTTGTGGCCCACATTAGATCAGCAAGAGCAAACAGATTTAAGTGAGCACTAAGGTAAGGGAGTTGATACATAAAGGGTCATTTAACGCCGTTTAATGTGAGGGGTGGCAGCAGCTGATGTGAGGGAGCTTATCGGGACCACGCGAGTGGGAGGTGAAGTCACGGATGCAGAAAATACATTTCCCTTCGCCTCTATGGGGGGCCATCTCCTGCCCCGCCACTGAACTCAGCGTACCTGCATGCTGGCTTGTTTCCACCGGGCCGTGGCCCACGGATGAGACCTCGAGACATTAAGACATGAAAAACAACTCTTTATTTCATTCCCTTTGTATGAAATGTCATACTCGCGTGCCGTAACGCATGTCTAGCATGGCAAGGGGAAACACAGAGGCAAAAAGCACCTGTGGCTGACAGCCTGACCGTTTATCGATAGAAAAGC
This sequence comes from Mordacia mordax, assembly GCA_036362905.1. Taxonomy (NCBI): domain Eukaryota; kingdom Metazoa; phylum Chordata; class Hyperoartia; order Petromyzontiformes; family Petromyzontidae; genus Mordacia; species Mordacia mordax. Next base: position 16,393,363 of record JAZEWT010000015.1, read on the forward strand.
CAGCAACAAGAGGGCTTTTTTTTTTGCCTTTGCCTGCTTCTACCCGCATGGAGGCTTGGAGAAGAGACTGACAAGTGATAATAAGTGAAAAGAATGGAAAACATTTGAAAACAATAAATAGAAACGTGTCTTCCATATTTGTTTTCATTCCGCCTTCAAAAGCTGCTGCATGGTTGAAAAAATTATGTTTACGTTTTCATTTCTCGTGCATTAACATTAATAATTATATCTTGCCAACGTGTGTGTGTTTTATTAGGTTACAGTGAAATGTAGTTCAGTAACGACAGTACGTGTGTGATTGTAAAGATATGGCGCAGTGAAACCTGGAAAACGTAACTTTAATGGCGTAAAGAGTTTGAAAATATCAATTGGTAACCTTTGGCAGATGAAACAATACATATGTCTGCATGCAACAAATGATAATAATAATTGCATTTCCAGAGCGTTTTTCAACCGAGGGTCACAAAGCGCTGTACATAGCTGCGAAGAGAACGGAATGCCACAACAATTATTAAAGGACAGCAAATCAGCAACAATAACGTTTTTTTTGGGCTATTTTTTTTACAAGTCCGAGCTATGGAGTGAACGGCGTGTCAACAACAACAACATCGACGTGCCGTTCTCTCCTCAGCTCTGTGCGGCGCTCTATGAATGCAATTATTTTCATTATTATTAACATCAGGACAATTCAACTGAAAGTGAAATAGTGGCAAGAAATTATAGGACATAAAGTAAGCAGAGGAAAAATATTCTTCAATAAACAAGGAAGGAATAAATGTTCCCGAGCAGGCGCAGGTTGGTAGAAAGCCATCATCCTGGCACGACAGCATTGAGCTGCATCAACAATCCTTTTTTTTCAACAGTCCTAGCCAGAGGGCTTGAAAGCCTTACAGAAGAAGTGAGTCGTGAGACGAGATTTCAAGATGCCCAGGGACTCAGCTGACGGAAATGATAGTAAACGTCTGGTTCATTGTGCAGCAAAACAGGTTGTCAGATTCGAGCAATACATTTGTAAATGTCATCATTTACACAAAATGCCCGGCGATGGACTGGCGTCCCGTCGTCAGGTGTATTCCTGCCTTACGCCCTGTGTTTCCGGGATAGGCTCCGGCTCACCGTGACCCTATACAGGTATAAGCGGTTTCAGATAATGAGATGAGATGAGATCATTTACACAACACGCGGGTGAAAATGGTTTCAATGTTCATCGACACGAGTAAACACAAACATAAAGCCATCCATTTCCAATAAATGTACGCAATGTTGCTGTGAATATTTGTTTTATTTAAATCCCACATGGCAGTTCTACACGGGGAGCACAGAGGGTTCGTTTTTCGTACAGCCACAACCTCTCTTCTGTCTTCCATATCTCATCCTAATCTCCTTTGTATTGTTCACTGCCCCCCTTTGGTATTAATGGGTGACGTGATGTCATCTTTAAATAGCGAATTAAACGGCTTGTTGAAATAATGTACGGTTCATTTTTTTATTGCGGTCCAAAATGTAACTTGTGTAATGCTATTGTACAATTCAGAAGGGTTAAAAGATATTCGGGTGTATGGAAAAAGAACCTGAGAACATTAATTGAAAAGTTTTGCAATGAGTGCTGCACTTGGTTGATAAAGAGATGAATAACTGGTTCACGGGACTAGTGGGCTTTACAAAGTGCTTGTAAATGAGCGCCTAATTAGGTGCACACATATGTGTCTATACACAGCACACAACAGCAGCCATTTACTACAAGGTGATGGTGACATCACCAGTGCACTTGTGCGAGACTTTGTGCACTCAAGCACATGCAAAACAGAATGCTTTCACATTTCGCTTTACAAACTGTTGGGGCAAGTACTATTGACGGACACGTACTAAATACTCACGCACAAGACAAAAAAAAACACACAGTACTGTGTAGGTTTTCACAGCTCCATGCATGAAAATTGCTTTCCATGGCTGTTCTTTCAGGATAACCGAGTCGAGCGTTCCATCTCTGTCTTTCGTTACGCGAGAGGAAACGGCTGAAGAATCCTCCGGCGTGGGAGGCAAAACGTCGTGAAAGAGATTGAATAAACGCTGGAAACAGCTATCCCCAAAGCAGTTATGGAGAGCAATACTCATGCATCGAGCCGTGAAAACCTACACCAGTACAAGATGTTGCCTCCAGGATGGATGCTGACTCGTGGCCTCGGTTGTTTCTCAAAACATAGGCAACACAGTTTTTAAACATAAACTTCGACGGTAACGCGCTTCATTTTGAAAACACAAATCGTAGCTTCCTTAACACATCTAGATGTAAAAATCGTACACGTGTAAATATTCAATGCGCCCTTGTAATGCAGTACAGCGATGTGATTTTGATCGATCGATCCCCAGCGCTGCCACGCAGAATAGCATGGACAACGCCAGTGACCCACGATGAAGGTTGAATGGTGGCGTGGGCAGCGCATGCACGGTCGGCCGAAAGCCGGTGTAGGGAACTGACCGTAATGGATTCATTTACCATCATCATTATCAGTACCCCTTTTATTTCTGCACAGGTCACGATGGACCGAAGCCTATCCCAGCAGACACAGCGCAAAGGCTGGCTATACACAGGATGGGACAACCAGTTTATCGCAGGCTACCCAGGGCAATTTAATCAGCTGGCCAATGGGGTGAATATTCAAACTCCACGTGGACTGGCAGGCGAGCCGGAAATCGAGCCCAGGTGATTCCAGGTGATTCTTGCTGCGGTGCGGCAGCGCTGCTCACTGTAACCAATGTACCGCTCTGGTGTGAGGTTATTTGAGAGCTATAAAAACGGACATTCTAACAGAGACAGATGAACACAAACTTGAAAATCGAGCGACCGTTGGAGACATTTCACCGTCGGGGAGTTGCTGGAGATGAAGCAATGGATTCGAGCCGGTGAGCTACTCGACTGAAGCTGCGTTGCGCGAACTGCAGATGTTTCAAGACACCGTGTTGAGATGCGTGCGACTCGGAAAAGGCTGCCTGGAAGGTCGCCAGAGGTTGCCTGGCAGAGGGAGCAGGCGGCTGCGTCTGCTTTTGGAAGCGGTGTGTGTGTGTGACGACGTAAGGGGACGTGTCTGCTTGGGTAACGACGCGCTGCCATGTGGTGCCCTTCGTTGCAAGAGCTGCTTGTTCGCCAGGAAATATGCGACTCGCTGTCGTTTTGGCAACGTGGGAAACGGCGACACGGAATTGTGGAACGGGAGGTGTTCATAATAAATGCAATTTATAACGCGTGGCGCATTCGTTCAATTACCAAGGTATTCATTCGAAGATAGAACGACTGGGATGCACGAGGTAACATGCAGAGGGGGGTTGGGAGTCAACTTGGGGCTGCCATGTCGATGTTATGGAGTGGGAAATGACAAAACCTTGTTTAAGGGACAGGTCTGCTAGAAAGAAACCCCCAATATGTTTTGCCATGCAGATTTTTTTTTTAATGTTGAATTCTAGAACTACATCACTGTCAAAACATGCTACGGTTAATTGTCTTGCAACACATTATCCCGTACGGTGTACAGTATACAATCAGTGATAGGTAAACATTTGTTGATACATTCTTACCTTGTGCGATGATATTGTGACACATGAGATATGTTATTGTGTTCACTATCTATACCCACACCGTGAACAGGGCAAACTGCGTTTACATTTCATGGGGAATATTGTTTGTGTTTGTAGCCCGCGCTGCGTTCTTTTTCAAGTGGACAATGTTGCTGATCTTGACGATCATAGTTGCGCTTGTGGGATGCGATTGGCGTGCTTGCTGCTGCAGGACCATGTAGACTTACGGGCAGTATCACACGTGTCAATCATTACATGGCATCCATGTGATGGCCCGCTGCAGGGGAAGCACGGCCAGGTGTGCAGACTGAGGTACCAGCTGCGACTTTGTTCTCGATCCAAAGCTGTTATTTACGTCAAAGGTATATTCGATCAGAGAGCCTCGGTAAATGAGACGTAGATTATGAGAACAGCTGGCGAGGAGGTTCACAAGTACAGTTGATGACGTATTTGAAACGTGCACTGGAGAGGCAACGTTGTTGCTTGGCAGAGATCATGCGAGAATCTGGTAGAGCCGGATATTGGTGTGAGATTGTGCAGCACGTGGATAATGCTGCTTGCTGGCTCGTTGTACAAGCGGACAATCTCATCTCTCATCTCATCCCATTATCTGAAACCGCTTAATCCTATATAGGGTCACGGTGAAGCCGGAGCCTATCCCGGAAACACAGGGCGTAAGGCAGGAATACACCCGACGACGGGACGCCGGTCCATCGCCGGGCATTGCGGGACAATTTTAGTCTCCGAGCCAATCAACCTATCCAGGAGCATGCTTTTGGACTGTGGGAGGAAACCGGAGTACCCGGCGAAAACCCACGCGGACACGGGGAGAGCATGCAAACTCCACACAGAAAGGCACCGGAGCCGAGAGACTCGAACCCGGGACCTTCTTGCTGTGAGGCGTCAGCGCTAACCACTGGGCCACCGCGCCGCCCGCGCGGACAATCTGATGATTATTAATTATGTGGTTGATTGAAGATGCTTGGGTTTTAATCCAATCGCATCCAATACTTGCTACATTCGCTAAATCCAGTGTATGAACTTAATGCTCATTTCAATAATTCTTCGGCCGGACTTGTGTATGGCACGAAAGTGCGAAGGGAAGATGTTGAGTAGCAAATGACCGTAATATGTGTGGTAATTTAAACAAAAAACAAATATATAAGGACATTTTGTATCATACACAGACGAATCGAAACGTGTTAACGAGCCAGCTCAGAATGATGCAAACATCTCCAAGGGCGTGGAGAGTCTTGTCTAAATAGTCTTGCAAGCATAGGCAGGATAAGCAAGGAGGAAAATATTAAATTTGATTATCTTCACACGTGAATATATTGATTAATCAGGAATATATGATTGCCTTTCAAAGATTCCTGTTTGTGAACCTCTATGCAGACTGTTGGGGACGGTTTGGCCAGTTTGGTCTCAGGAAGGCTCTGAGATATCTTGGGTAAGGCCATGCGGAGAGATTGATGCTTTGCAGGCTCTCGAGCGATGAGAGGACACTGGGAGTTGAACACCTGAGTGGAGCCAATTATGGGAGTCACTCGGCAAGATTTTCTTTATAACATTACATCATCGCAAATTGTCAGTGTTAATAATTACATTTAATCCTTTGCGGAGTCTCCTGAAGTCTAAATTCTACACTGGAATGTTAAGCTGCTGGCAAACAAACGATGTACTTTTGGCTGAGCAAAGAGCCACCGCTACCCAGCGTTGTTTCGCTTATAAGTCCAAAGCAAAATAAAATGTCGTGACACTGTCACGATAAGTGGGATCGAGCTAGATGAAACATATTATTCTTTATATATATAATTGCAGACGTATCGTCTCAAGTCAAACTACTTTAGCAAGAATTGTTGTGTTTTCGCAAAGCGATGAGACTTATTGGCCCGTATATGACAGCAGTGCCCCACAACTGTCTTGAAATTTGGCTTGTGGCTGGTGATTGCTGCTATTAAGATGACAAGAGGTTGCTCTCTCTGTTCTCTTGTCTGGAAAGGGCAGCAGTTGAATAGACCAATTGCTTTTGAGGTTCCATCCCAGGTAAGACTTGTGGCTTCTCAATAGCTGCCTACTGCTTTCGTTAGTTTATTGGAGCATCACCGTCATGTCAAGGATTAATGTGTCCCTATGTTATGCAGGCTTTGAGGTTAAGTCAAGGGCTGCGTACTTTAATTTGCCATGCTTTAAAAATGGAATTGCTGATCTCCCGGGACAATTACTGTCAGAATCAATCTGCACTCTGACATGCTACATACACATCCCTTGATGCTACTGGCTATCTTATTGGTAACTTCAGTCTTCAGGAAAATAATAGATTGCGGTTTTAAAAATTGTTATATATATTGTATTTTTTCTCCTGTAAATTATAGTCGTGGCACTTTGAAGACAAACTCTTACATCAAAACCTATTCATTACTGTAGAGACAACGAAGCGCTTTCAACAACTGCCTTCAATGAAATACATTTATTGGCTAATGGGCACGTGTTGTATTGTCTGTGTACACAGTACTCTTCAGTTTGGTTGTATGATGGAACTATTGAGTTGCTGTAAGCCCACAAAATATACTGTAGTGCATCACATTGCTAAATGCAGAAAAAATACGATCTTAAAAAAATCAGTGATTTTTGTTTGCATAAAGTCTTAAAATACCATTAGTTGGTTTCGTAACACATTGTTATAAAACATTGGCTTGAAAGTTTTCTTCATGTGGATTTTGTCCTCTGTACACAAAGCAGACTCGGCAGACAACACAAAATAAACAAGGTGCATGTAAGCTACCTGGCGACAGCTTAAACTTGAAAAAACAAGCATTGCTTCATGTTGCAGCAGAGCCATTTGCTACCCTCCGTGTCTTGACAGCTGTGACTGACAATTTATGTCAATACTGAATTTTGATAACGTCATGCGGCGCTGGGATTCCAGCACTTCTTTTTAATTTAGCAGGAATATTTTTAATACCACTCGGACATGTCAAGGATACCTTTTGGTTGTTAAAACATTTCGAACATTATGAGTCCTGTCACAGCAATTTAGGATTTATGCCGCCACCGAGGTACACTCTGACGCTTGATGGGTAAACAAGGATAACGATTCTATGCTCAGAATGTTTGTGACCACATATCCCTTTTTATAAATATTAGTAAACTATGATGATGCATGTGAGAGGTGCATACGACGTAAATAATTAAATGAGAGAATAATATATCACAGTGGCATGAAAGATATACTCTCCACCGTTTTCTTGTGCCGTGACTTTTATGTCCATATAAACCACTGTATGGCCAGAGATGCATAGCCTCGTGTACTGTACACTGCACATGCTTTTAGCTCAGCCCACTGAGCAGAATGGCAGTGACACGCTAATGGCACCATCCTGCATTGCTCTTTGGAGAATTGTGAACTGGGTTGTGGCAGGAGTGACCCAGAGCTGTCCTGCATGCAATACACCAGAGAGCTGCTGCAAACTGAGCTAAAAGCTCTCGCTTGCAGCCATTTAACCCCATTCATGCAATGCATTATTTTTTCTCCCAGGGAGAAGCGATATTTGAAGGTGGGGGGGGGTTGTGTGGACTAAGGTTAAGCTGCAGAAGTTAGGTGTGAAAAACTACACGACTTAAATTGCGCACATCTTAAATTGACCGTATTTTAAGAACAATTGCATTTTTTTTGAGTCGTTCTTTGACCGCGTGCAGCTTTTCACGGCTCGATGCACGAGAATTGCTTTCCCAAGCTGTTCTTTCTGGATAGCTGTGTCGAGCGCTCCGCGTGGCTGTCCCGAGAGAACAGCTGCGGGAGAGCAATTCTCACTCATACCACATACAGGCGTGATGATCGTTTCGCAATGGAGACGCTTGATAATTTTAAACGTTCTTAATAGTGTAATAATTCATCATCACCCACAGTGAGGCCACGATAAATCCGCTGCCGGATGAAGACCTCTCCACCCTGTCAACATCTCACACAGTACTGCCATGTAAAACAATCCACCTAGCGCCTGCACATGAACGCATTTCATTAGGCCATCTCTATGGTGAGTGCCCCCTTGGGCACACTGCGAGTAAAATTACAATACTTTAGTCTGCTGAGGAATGCCAGAATGTTAAGGAAAGCCCTTAACAATGGCATATACCATCTGCAAGCAAAGTGTGGTGTTACTCGCCCACAAATCAAAGCCAAGCAAGGCAAAACGTGCGTGCTTGCACCTGCCTGCTCATGACACTGCTTCCAGAAAGGCCTCCGCGAGAGCGAGTTCTGGAGAGGCACTGCCAGGCGTATCTTGGCCTTCTCTTCCACGCTTGCCAAATGTCTCTGAAGAGGTGAGGTTACCCACACTCTACCCCACCGCAGTCTGCCTGCTGATTGACAGTCATGAACCCATGTATACTGTTGAGTGGACAGAGGCAATGACAGGTATCCTTGTCATGTTAAGAAACTTGCACCAGTATTTAAACTGCCGCGCTGGGAGATCAAATCTGCAAGTCCACTATGCTGAGCATTTAACCATTGCAGCAAAGTCTCATCTCATTATCTGAAACCGCTTAATCCTATATAGGGTCACGGTGAGCCGGAGCCTATCCCGGAAACACA
>JAZEWT010000015.1:16420610-16436608 GCA_036362905.1 Mordacia mordax
AAACAGAGTGCTCTTCTGTCAACGTGTCGATCTTCCATAATGCAGCATCGCGTATCGGCATGACCGAATGCTATGTGCAAATAGACCCATGTGCAGATTTAGCCACACGCAGCAGAACTTCGTAGGCTCAGTACGAACATAATAGCAGTGGCAGGGGTGGTAATAACGCTGTAAAGGAACAAAGCGTCTGCACAGTTCTTTTCACTGTCTCGCATGGCGCACACGCAGCTACAGCATGTCAAGGTCTAAGACTGAAAGAATATGTATTTGATTGACACGCACAATGTACTGATGTGGGTTTTCACGATGCATGATAATTGCCATCGTGAAGGAGAGAAGGGGAACCGCTCGACACGGCTATCCCAAAAGAGCAGCTTTGGTAAGCATAAGCACATTTACATTTATACTTCCCACACATTCCTTTTTCGTAATTCGTAATTCAAAGTTTACACTGATTTGGATAACCAGCTGCCTAAAACCGTTTGAGTCTTATTCCAGGCTCTGTTGTCCTTTCTGGCTCAACTGGGAAATATACTTAAGATGTCTGTAATATCATTACGACACATTTTGAATAGATCTAATTGATGAATATAAAATGTGAAGTCATTAGGATTCTAATGAAACCTGTCACTAAATGTGGAATTAATGACGTGCGTTTGGGGATGCTTCGTGTGAGCAGGTTTAGGTGTCACTCAAATCATGACTTCTGAGCGTCTGCGTGCTATAGGACTGGAAGAGCTACTCGTATGGTCCTGCTAAATGATAAACATTGCTCTCCACATGTATTTCCCCAGCACTGAGGTTGGCCCTCAGTGCCTGCCTTTGTCTCATAGCCTTTATATTTGTTCAAAAGAGGGTGGGAAAGTAATATAACATCTCTGCTGAAGACGATTATTATGTTTTATGGGTTATTCCATACATCTCCTTTGAGAATTCTCAAGATTGGGGTCATTTTATGCTTGATTAGACCCAATAGCAATCTGAAAATCGGGCTGTCAGCCTTTCAGATGTCGGTGCTAGATTCTGAATCCTTTTCCCCAGTCTGTTTCCTGACCTCATTTCTGCTGAAATAAGATTGCCGTAGACATTGTGGCCGTGGGTGCGTGTGGCCATCTTTTAGATGACTGTGGCTGCTACCAAAAGCTGGTGTGGGGAAGGTAGTTGGTATCATCCCATTGCACGCAGTCATTTGCAAAGGCAATGGCCTCCAAGTTCGTTTTAATCACTAAAATCAAACGCAATGTTTTTGATAATAGCGTCAAGTGAGCATCTAATTCCAATATCTATTTTGCAATTTATTGACACTTGGGTGTGTATTCGAGCCAATGCGCACATGCAAAACTTTGTAAAGTTATACACTACGTCGGTAAAATGCAGTCAATTACGGTTATTTAATCTGTGCGGATACATTTCCTTATTGGAATTGCTACGTAAAAACAATGGCAGCAGTTCATGGTGACAGTGAAGGAAGTGATAATAAAACATTTAATTACATTTGCAATATACTTGTACTTTTTTTAAAAAATGAGAGCTATAAAGAGCAGATGATTTTTGTTTCTCCAAAAATGTAAATGCAATGAATTCATCTATTATATTTTTTTCATATGTATGCCTTGTGGCATAGTTTTTTTTTTCTTCCATATAAGCTGCCAAAATCCTCCAAGCAATTTAACGTCATTTTTGAAATATTGCTGCCCGAGATGTTAAACATGCCCTTTGCCAAACTGCACCCTTTTGTTTCTTGACTGACTTGTCTCGCCAGTGATAGCCTCCCGTGAGTCAAAAGGGCCTGGGCTGGTCGGCTGTCAGACGTTTCCATGGCAGGGCAACTGGCGGGACAGCAATCTGTCGGCTGAGCTGTCGCTCAATCGGCGCCCGGATTGGCGGCGGAGGACGGAGCCCGTGTGGTTTTGCTGGGCGTGCCCTGCGGCTGTCGTGCGGAGAGATGACCAGATGAGTCCCACTGATGCCTCTCTATGGGGGCGCACCCCTTGATGTCAATAAAAATCAAAACATGTCTAAATTTAACATCGTCACAAAATCCCACAGTGGAATACGGGAGCTTGGAATCAAATTTTACCGAACGCAGACCCAGGTCCGTAGACTCCGTTCCAGGTTACGTACGAAACTACATCGCTCATGCTGCGTACGGTCATAGCTCGTATATATATAGAGAGAGAATCTGCCTGGCTCGCAATCTGGCCCATGGCATTGTGTGACTCGCAAAGTGACACTTTGCAGATTTATTGGGGTCTCGCGCATGTAGGGAAGTCCCGTTTCCTTTATCACATTGTATGTTTCGTTGGGGCATACTCCATCCCGTTGTCCCCCGGATTGAAATTAATTTGATTCCATTGTGTGCTCTGGACTATTCATTACAAATCTCCTTCATTGTTATTTGCTGTGACTGAGCTATAGCCTCTCTACTTAGCAAATTGAGCCAATCTTGTTTAACGGCAATACACGTGATATTGTGGAGTACAACATTAGGCTTAGACGCTTAGTATAAAATAATGTATAGAGGTAAAAAACAAACACCCCTCTCCCCTACATATCCTACAATTCCAAGTGACAATTGTGATAATGTTAACAAGGTTCAAAGTTAATGGGTTCAACTTGCTGATTATCAATCTTCGGGATGTTGTTCTTTTATGCAGGCTTTAATATAATGTATCACAGGGGCAAATACATTTACAAATAAATGTTCGTGTTTGTGTATGCGTGTTTGTGTCATTTGTTGCTCGTATAGTCTGCGACCACCACTTATATTCACTGAACTGCTGTATGAACCTCTGAAGCCTACGTAAACACGAGTGTGGGTCATTGTAGAAGGTGAGAATGGGTCTACTGCTTTCTCTCAACTAGATATTCATATCGCCATAATAAGGGGGTTATAGCAAATAGGATTGCGTTCTCATACCTTTGCAGTGTACCCCTGGCCAGACCTAGTTAGGCAACAGAGGTCTCACTTCAAATATATCGAGTTGCTTTGTATCTGTTGTATAACATTGGAAGTTCCTTGGCGAGTTGCTTTAGACGAGGTTTCAGATCTTCTCGGCCACAATGCTTGAAAAAATGTGGATCCTTCTACAAGACCACGTGTGCATTTTGAAACATTCGGGTGGTCTGCTTGTGATCCATCCCGGGTTTTTTTTTTTAGCGAATTTGGATTAATGTGAGGATTTCATAGATCCTTAAAAGATTTGGAAAATGACCCCATCAGCGAGCCTGCATACCTTGGCATCACATTCTGTTTGGACATACCGAGAAGAGATTGGCCGCCATGATTGCGTGGAATCCTGCGAGAATCAAACATCGCCTTTGTGAAGACGGCTCATCACAGACGATAGTGGCGGATTCGAGGCAGCCGCCGTTCAGCACAACGGAAGGCAGAGAAATGGCGCTCACAATGACGAGCAGAGGTGGCAGGCAGCTAAAACACAGCAAGTTGCCACAATGCATGTGGTGCCTAAGGCGGTCGTCTGCGAGTTAACCCCGCTGGCAGTTCTCGGGACAGACGGCAGTTTACGTGTTTGTGTCAATACCGCAGAGTGGTTAATCTGGGTCACCCTTGATCTGTCGTGCAGGTGTATTGCGTGCGTGGGTCGTGTCGCTGTGTTTCGAGGATGCGTGCAGGTGCGCGCGAGTGGCGTTCGTTAGACGCTGCGCGTGAACCCAACGACACCGGTGGCGATTGTCCTGAACCGGTCCTGAGCCTCCCCCAGGTCGACTCAGCCCCGAATGAGTACATGCCGTTGTGAGTAAACATCGCCAGTTGGAAGACAAAGACGCTCGGGCGCGGTGAGAGCCTTCGTGTGCCGCGCTGGCCTTTATAGGTGCTTCTTAACAACGCTCGACACTGTGGTCTGTTAAGGCTATACGGTGGATCTTTGTCTTGGAGTATGTGTGTTTGCACGCATGCTGATGCGTGCTGTATGCAGATGTGGTTGCATGTGTGTGCATGTACACGCGTGTGTAACTCAGGGCGTATGCACGTGTGATCCGTCGGTATGTGAGTGCATGTGTCAATTGTATAGTATTCCTGATTTATGGATGCATGCGCATGGTGCTTGGGGGCTAGTGATATCTGCACGCGTGTGTGATGCGTGTGTTGCACACGTGTGTGTGTGTGCGCATGTTCCTACTTGTGCACACACACGTGTGTGTGTGTGTGCGCGCATGTTCCTACTTGTGCGGTTGTATACACGCGTTCGGTGCGCGTGTGTGTGTGGGTGCTAGGTGTGCGTGTACACGGCGCGCACGTATGCCTTGCACGTGCGCTTGTGCGTATGTGTGCGCACACTTGCGCGCGCGCCTCTCCGTGCGCGTGTATTGTGTGTGTGTTATGTCTTTTCTTATGTGAGTTTGCCATTCCCGGACTTGGCAGCTGCTACTCATGGGAATCCTGTCTCCTGCGCTGCTGTGGGCGGACTCCCTGGGAATGTGTTGAAATGGCAAGGGTCAGGGGTTCTCTGAGCGCGCGCGGAGAGACACACAAAGCGATCTTTGTGTAGCCAGCGCTTCTGATACGGCCAGCGTGAATGGTGCACAAAATGTTTTGGGGCCCACGACTCCCTGATAAGGGGAATTGCATTCTCAATAGCCTAAGTTATTTGCTCCTTTCAAGACATCATGGGCCATTTATGAAGCACAATGGGTCATCATTTGGTGCTGTACAGGATTATTCTATTTAAACTTGACATGCAGTCCCACAGGGATCTCTTGAAGGTGCCGTTTGGCATGATGCCACTGGACTGCATAAGAAACAAAGCGTTTAAGTGCAGCAGCTAATGTGTACATATACCGTGAATGGAAAAGACGAATGCAACGGACGTTCTAAGTCACTTGACGTGTATTGTATGCTCTATTAGAGTCACATATTTTAAGCACCACAGTGAAAATACGTAACAAAAAAAAGCGTTAACACTTTGATTTTAAAGGCAAATGTATAATTTCCGCGTGCATATTTAAATATGAGTGTAAGCGAGGCTGCACCTCTGTATAATAAGATAATGTGCATTACTACAACACGCAGCCCTTGAAATGGTAATTACATCAGCCGTAATTTGTTTTAGTATTTTTGTTCGACAAACTGCTTAATTCTGTCGTAACGGGGAAATGTATATCATAAGCTCGAAAAGCCACACCGTACGTTCAATTCATGAGTGTTTAATGGACTGCTGTCTTTTAATTGTCACATGGCCTACGACAGCTATTTAAAGCACAGTCAGTCCTAGCAATTTACTGCAGAGTTCCATTTTTGTTCTTTAAAACCTAAATTATTATTGGGGCAATGCTTCTCAGTAGCAAACTAAAATCCGCAGGTGCACATGTTATGAACAACACAAAGGACTCGAAGAAACGAAATTTTAATATTTTCCGTGCAGTGCAAATATCTCAACAACTTTCTTCCATACAAAGTCTAATCGGCCGGTGGTAAATGTTAATATTTAATTACCATGCAGGTTTTAATTGTAGCTTGCCCGATAACATGTGCAAATGTGTGTATTTCTAACGGTATAATATATGAGCACAGTTTAAAAAAATAAAGGATGGCATTAAATATGGTAATTATACATTGAAGTAATGAGTAAGATGTTGGGCATAATTAAGAAAGTGACTCTAAGTAACAATGCTGGCTTAGTGAGTAAGAAACGTATTGGCTCTCTCTCTGGTCCCATTGAGGTGGTGATATTTAGAGCGTTTAGCGACTCGAGTTCATAGCTCTTCCCTCGAGGACTCCTTTCTGAATACCTTCATCCCATGAGAATGAGAAAATAAATGATCATGTCCGACTGCTGCCTGTAGAAATTAATTGCCACAATCTCATCCTTTCTACATCTTACGTTTGCTCTCAGAGCATTAACATATCTAGGGCCCAGGGCCCTAACTCGGTCTGACAAAATGGGCTTGCCGTGATAAGTTTCAGTTACGCCTCATCAGCATCTGTATGTCTCCATTTAACCCGCGGATGATCATTGTGACCAGGTGGAACCTTTTACTGAAATCACAATTAAATCAAAGGCACGTGGAATATCGTTCAAAAGACACAAAAGCGTCGTTTTAAAATAAGTCGTTTGCTAAAAAAAATAATTGCCAGGTTGTTGATGTTGGTGAAAAATACGGTACACTGCGTTTGCGTTGAAACAAGTCTAAACAGGGTGGCACGGTGGCCCAGTGGGTAGCGCTGTCGCCTCACAGCAAGAAGGGCCCGGGTTCGAATCCCGGCTCCGGTGCATTTCTGTGTGGAGTTTGCATGTTCTCCCAGTGTCCGAGTGTGTTTTTGCCGGGCACTCCGGTTTCCTCAAACAGTCCAAAAACATACTGCTGCATAAGTTAATTGGCTTACAGACTAAATTGCCTTCAGTGCCCGGTGATGGACTGGCGTCCCATCGGGGGTGTATACCTGCCTTGCGCCCTGTGTCTGCCGAGATAGGCTCCGGCTTACCGCGACCCTGTATAGGATTAAGCGGTTTCAGATGATGAGATGAGATGAGACAAGTATAAACAAGAACTCAGTCACTGAGCGTCTGAAGATGCCTCTAACGTAGGAGGCGCAACGTCGCGAAGGAGAGAGGAGGAGCGATCAGTGACATGACTATCCCAAAAGAACTGCTTTGGCAAGCAATCATCATGCATCGAGCCTTGAAAACCTACATCAGTACAAGTGTTAAGTACACCAAATACAAACGAAGGGGAAATGTGTCCAATGATGAAACGATAATGTATGAGTTATAGTAATAATAATAATTGCACTTCTGGAGCGCTTTTCACCCCGGGGTTCACGAAGCGCTAACGAATGTATTAATTATATAATCATCATCACTGGATGACCGTTCACAATGTTCACACCCGCAGAGCTCAAGTATTAAAAAGGTGTACAAGTGGATAACCGGTATCGTCCGTGTAAGAAACTCGAATCAGTTCAAATACGGTGCAGTTTTTTCATTGTGTCCTCCTCTTCCTCCTTGTCAGAAACCGCTTAGTCTTGTACAGGGTCGCGGTGAGCCAGAGCCTATCCCGGCAGACACAGGGCACAAGGCAGGGATACACCTACGATGGGACGCCAGTCCATCACCGGGCACTGCGGGCAATTTAGTCTGCAAGCCAATTAACCTATGCAGCAGCATGTTTTTTGGACTGTGGGAGGAAACCGGAGTGCCCGGCGAAAACCCACGCGGACACGGGGAGAGAACTCGCAAACTCCACACAGAAAGGCACCCGAGCCGAGATTCGAACCCGGAACCTTCTTGCTGTGAGGCGACAGCGCTACCCACTTGGCAACTGTGCCGCCATTCAATATTTCA
Organism: Mordacia mordax; assembly: GCA_036362905.1. Classification (NCBI taxonomy): domain Eukaryota; kingdom Metazoa; phylum Chordata; class Hyperoartia; order Petromyzontiformes; family Petromyzontidae; genus Mordacia; species Mordacia mordax. The sequence continues at coordinate 16,427,918 of JAZEWT010000015.1, forward strand.
GTCGTTATATATAACATTGAATGTTTAAAAATATGTATACTTTAAATAATTCTCATTAAATTGAAGATGCATAGTTACACGTTCGAAGCAATAATCACTGGGATATCATAATGGGCAAGTTTAAATGCTGGCTTGAGGTATAACAAAAAGATGAGCGGGCCATGGATAGGGAGGCGTAGCGAGGAAACCAGAGAAGAGAGGAGAAGGGAGCCATGCAGCCAACCGGCGCCAGCATTTGCTAGACACAAGCCTCCTGTACATTATGATGTTATCAGACAATTGGGATGTTTTTTGTTCCCTTTGTGGGAGGAAATCGAAGAGGCTGGAGGAAACCCCCGCAGAACAGGCGGGGATTGTACAAACTGATGATCGCTTCCAAAAGCTGCTCTTTCGGGATAGCCGCGTCGATCGCTCCTCCTCTCTCCTTCGCCACGTTTCGCCTCCCGCATCGGAGGCATCCTCGGGCATTCGCTATCCCGAAAGAGCAGCTTTTGGAAGCGATCATCATGCATCGAGCCGTGAAAATCTACATCAGTGCAATGTACAAACTCAGAAAATCGCTCGAGGCAGGAATCAAACCGCCTCGGGCAGGACTTTCTGTGAGATGCGAATGTGTTACCACTGGCCACCATGCCACCCATTGCGTGAATGGGAAACGTTCACAAGATGATTAATTTTATATTTAAAACGGAATTTACCGTGAGTCTTTTGCAGTCGACGCCGGATTTTGATTACAGCCTATATTTACACTAAGGCAGTATTCTTTTCAAGCAATGCCTCCTGTTGCGCAAGCAACTTAGACAGCCATCTCTCTGCCGATTTGGCTGAATGGGTAATTGTGCATTACCATAATAATTTGAGTGCCTGCCACCTTTACCCATAAATATGTGATGAATCACAATGTTGTGGGCCTGACACACGCAATGGTTATTGTTTACACAAGGAAAATGCCTGAAATATTAATGTTTATCATACATTTTTAACAGAATTTAGACTGTTGGATATGTCTAAGGTGCGATATTTAATTTGACACGTTTGAAATGGTATTTACGAGTGTTACTTTTATGGCTTATCCTTAATAGTGTTTGTGTTTCAATCAAAGAGACGAAACCCCCGTATTGCGTGTTTGTCGAGTGTAAATCTAGAGAATGCGCTCAGTTAATTGAAAGCGAAGGTCTGCGGTAACCAGAATATACTGCATTGGTATTTGCAACATTGTTATCTATAACTGACGGAGCATGCGTGTGTGTGTGTGTGTGTGCACTGAGAGTACCCAGTTCGAATCCTTCATCTATATCTTCCTTCCTTTATTCTCATCTCATCTCATTGTCATAATCGCTTAATCCTGTATAACGTCGCGGTTGAGTCGGAGCCTATCCCGGCAGACACAGGGCACAAGGCAGGCATATACCCACGCTGGGACGCCAGTCCATCACCGGGCACCGAGGGCAATTTAATCTGCAAGCCAATTAACCTATGCAGCAGCATGTTTTTTGAACTGTGGGAGGAAAACAGAGTGCCCGGCGAAAACCCAGGCGGACACGGGGAGAGAACATGCAAACTCCACACAGAAAGGCACCCGAGCCAAGATTCGAACCCGGGCGTTCTTGCTGTGAGACGACAGCGCTACCCACTGGGCCACCGTGCTGCCCCCTTCCTTTATTCGTTTAAACACTTGACATCCTTCGTTGATTTATAGTCATTATTATACTAATTTGATCTACTCTGATCTTGTTGTTGACATACGGTTCTTTCTATAGCCCTGTGCAGCGCTTTGTGACCCTCGGAAGAAATGCGCTTTAGTAATGCAAATATAATTATTATTAAAATGTAAAACAGTGCCGCACATTTCTGCTCATCATCGTTCTCGTGTTGAATCAACACCTCCCGCAAAGAGCGTGTCGATTATCGGGGTTAGTGGGTCATACTTCACCACTGTTGCTGAGTGCAGGTTTGTGATTGCGGTGGCCCAGGACTACTTTAGAAAACGCAATGCTGTGAGACGCGGCCATAAATGAAACTAAAGTAACGAGCACGGTGGCACAAACTACTGTCACACCGCTCGACCCCCTTTACCGCCAGTCCCCTTTGGATAATCCCTCGAGCCGCTCGGTGGCAATAGACATGTTCATCGTTCCTCTCTCCTTCACAACGCGGAGAGCGAAACGTCGCGAAGGACCCGAGGCGGGGACCTTCGACGCGGCTATCCCGAAAGAGCACCGCTTGAGACCGATTCTCGTTCATCGATCCATGAAAACCGACATCGATACAATCCTGCAAGTGGAAGATATCCGTGGTATAGAGTGAAGGGATTCCGGCGATGAATAAATGCCACACTAACCTCGCGATAGTGTTACACGCACTGGCTGACAAATGCTGGGCACCTGGGAAAAATATATACGACATTGCAAGTTCGCATTTGTCTGTAACAGCCTCACTGGCTGGTAAGCTTTATAGTACCAGCTGATGTAAGTTGGCAGCGGTGGTTAAAGTAAAGTCAGGGTCGAAGTGTTAAATGTGTTGTGAAGGTTAAGGCCCCATCAGAGATCCTTGTCTGTTTGCCCCGACACCTCTAAGGCCATTGAAAAAAAGAGAAAGAGCTTTATCCCTCCTGGCAATCATCTTTATATTGGTTAACTCTGAGATCACTGCTGTTAATGACAGCCATGCATATGGGAAGACCGTGCCCTTGTAATAAGATAAAGTTGGAAATTATTCTTAAAAATACATAATAGATATGAACAAATGTACACTAACAGCAGCATTTTAACTTAAAACTTTTAAACGTCTATACCTGCATTATGTAGCGCCGCAAACATGGACACTCGTTCCTTGGCAATGTAATCAACGATTAAATACTATTAATAATTCACAGCCTTTTGTCAAACTAATGCTGGATTAAGGCATCCCCTTGCTATATAAGTGGGGGGGGGTGTGTTGCTTGATCATACTTCACCATCGTAGTAAACTAGGAGGCCATGACCAGTCCAGCTATCACTTGCTGCTGGTATTAGACATCGCTGCGAATCAAACACGGGTCATTATGCTCCTCCACAGCAGTGAGTGAATCACTGCTTATCATTCACTGCTCATCATTCATATTCTGCTGATCTATTAATGTACATTTTTACAGCTCGATGTATGAGAATTGCTCTTAAGAGCCGCTCGTTTGGGATAGCTGTGGAGAACGTTTCTTCTTTCCTATTGTACCAAGGCATTTAAGAATAACATAAAAAAATAAAACGTGAAATTTGAAATAACCCTCCTGTATAAAAATGTATTCTTATCTGCCATTAATTTTGAGCGTGTGAATGCTCCAGATCACAGGACATCTATTCTTCAACCAATTCTCTACCCATTTATCCCATCTTTGTAAAAATAAAAGAATCTTGCTCTTGAAAATTGTGTCGTCATGCACTAGCTGTTAAATGTACCACATCGCATATTTTATCTCGTTAGCGTGCCTTCGATTGGTTCTCTGAGCTCGAGCCATTTTCCATTCTATCCTTGGAATTTGAAGACTGCTGTTATCCAGTTTATATGTCACTGCAACATTTATAAAATGCTGTCAATGTGGTCATTGAGGGGCTCTCACAGATTCGGACAAATTGTAACACGTGCACACTTTGACAAACATAAACAAACATGCACCCCCTAGGTTGACTGGGCATACACACACATACGCCGCATATGGATTCAACAGAAAGGAATGAACAAATGTATACATTGAATGAAGAAATGTACGTACGCCACAGGCAACAACATAGGCTTTTGCATAAAGACAAAGACAGCGGTGAGCCCCCAGGCGGGGTGCCGCTCGATGGATCCAATTCAGGTTCAATATGAACAAAAGTGCACACGTGGCTGTGAGATGAAAACCAATTATAGTGCTGATGTGGCTGTTTGCAGAAAGACTAATTTACATATCATAGACAATAACTAATTTCCCACTCACGTGGCATGAGCTCATCAAGGCTGTTGCTTGGGTAGCTGAGATCTGCTGGGTGGAACTGGTGGAGACACGTGAGATGACATCATGATTATAAGCTGAGGGCTCTAAACTCGTCCAAACTGGAATGGTCGACCAGAGCGAATATAAGCAGGCACACAGAGACATGAGGGAGACACACAAGGAGACTGCTAAGCCGGTTATGGTTTGAGCTTGGCTCGGTTGAGCAGCGATGAGCTCATGGTGTCTGTGGCAGTGGCTGAGAGTATCAATATGTGCGCATGGAGACAGATACGAGGACACAGCATCACCCTAATGCCGGGCGTGGAAATCGCCACGACCATTCTACACCACCAGTGGGAGGGTGTTGAGGGGAGGGTGACTGCAGACTCCACAGTTCCGGGCCGAGATTCCATCAGGTGGTGTTAACGCACGCTCAGACACATAGACGCGTGAAGACTGGTGCTAGGTGTACCGACTCCGGCACACTCACGCACCAGTCACACAAACTCACACGCATGGGCGTACATGTTATTGGGTAATGGCACGGCGGCGAGTATATTATTCAATATGCGATCGAATAGTACGCAGGGAGTGATGGAGCGTACTATTTTGACGACAACGCGAGTTGTGAAACCGGTTCACTGGGGTCATTAAAGTGACGCCGCGTTAGCGCAACTGCTTCGTATCGTTGGTTGACTCTTGCGCGGTGAAGCCATAACTCTTCCCTGCACAGCCGGCCCCAATCGAGCTCCCGGGGCGAGGCCGCCTCTTGGGACCTCCACAAACCTCTCCCTCTCCCACTACACTAGTCATGGTTGCCTGCACCCACGGGTGGCTGTGACAGCGACATTATTTTACTGTTGCCCTTTATACTGCCATTTATTGACATTCTTACATGGGAAATTCAAGCAACCACTTATTATTTTGAAACCGTTGAAGTAAATTCCATTGGTTTGTTCGAGTGCAGGAATACCAAAGGCAACAAGTACATTCATATGTGATTATCCAAAGACCTTAGCCTCAATATTGCATGTTGTCGTTAAAGTAATATTCAATTGTATAAAACATATTTATATAATTAATAAGTGTCTCTTTTTTTTTGTTGAGGGGGGAGAGTCGAGAACCTAAAGGTAATCCACGCAGAACAGGGGACAACACACAAACACCAAACAGATATGAACCCCGAGGCAAGAATCGAAACATCTCGAGCAAGAGCTTCTCTTTGTGATACGCAGATGTTACCACTGCACCACCTAGTCGCCTACATACCAATAATGAACATATCATAAGATTACCAATGGACAAACATTTTATAAACAATTCTTTACTGCATTGCTTAGGAAAATCTGCTCGGGTGAAAAGCGCTCTATAAATGCGATTATTATTATTAAAATGATGACTGCTTCGAAAAGCTGCTCTCTCGGGACAGCAGCGTCAATGGCTCTCTCTGCTCTCCTCGCGACGTTTCGCCTCACACGTTAGAGGCATCCTCAGGAGCAGTATGCGTGTGTAGTGCCTGTTGCTCCTATATATATGTGCTTTTGGCACCAACACATTTCCATATATTAAATCTTAACTAGGATCTCGATTTGTAATTATTTGTTATGGTATTTGAATGAAGACTTTTATTGTGTATTTATTAAAACAATGTATAGAGAGGATTACCCGATAATATTTTACAACTAATCGCATTACATTTATGTTACAGTATATACAGCAAACCTGTGAATCTAAAGTAAAAAATGTTCAAGGATCTTGAAAGCATGTTTTGTTGTAACACAAACTCAATCAATATATCCAATGAGGTGTGATGTCCGTCATTGTGTTCCAATGTTGTGCCCCAATTTTGAATTTAGGTCTCAGAAATTGTGTGTACTTTAAAGGCAGATAAAACCCCCAAAATCAATAGCTCTTATTCTGTAGCTATACTCCTAGGGTGCGTGTCCTCGGCTGTCTTGCACGAGTTGGAAGCTTGGCTAATTAGTCAATTATGCTATACTCATGTCATGCTGTTGTTACTGGTCTACTTTCTAAGTTATTACTACAGCGACATCTCTTGAACATTGATGACAGAAATATTTCCCATTTTTTAAATTATCCCAAGCCCCAAACTCTTCTCACAAATACGATCTCATTCTGCACCGATGCGATCCACATTCCTGTGGATCGGATTGCTCAGCTCAACCCATCAATCCACAAATCAGAGCAATTCAAACTAAATTTAAATATGAAGGAAGAATGTATTACAGTTCAGTTCAAAATCAGTACCCACTTAATCCTGTACAGAGTCGCGGGAAGAGGGGGGGGGGGCTATCCCGGCAGGCACAGGGTGCAAAACAGGGCTATACCNNNNGGGGGGTAATTTACTGAGCAGTACAATTAACTCTGTCTTTGGGCGGTGGGAGGAAACTGGAGTTCCTGGCAAAAACCTATGCAGACACAGGAAGAACACGCAAACTCCATTAGCATAGTCACCCAAGCCGGGAATCTAACCCGGGTCCTTGTTGCCGTGAGGCAGCAGAAAGACTCACTTCGCCACCGCACCTTGAATAGATATAAAATACTGACGCGGGGTTTCATGGCTGGATGCATGAGGATTGCTTACAAAAACCGTTCTTTCGGGATAGCCTTGTCGGGCGCTCGTTCCTCTCCTCCGCGATGATTCTCAGTCACGAAACGCGTGACGGATTCCTCTTAACGTGGGAGGATTAACGTCGCAAAGGCGAGAGGAGGAGCGTGCGACACGTCTTGTCCGGAAGAACAGCTTCGGTAAGCAATCATCTGATAGAAAATATGCAATCAAGTATCCTAGATACCGATGACAGCGTCGATCGCTCCCTCTCCCCCCATCGCGACGTTTCGCGTCACACGTTAGAGGCATCCTCGGGCGCTTTGTGCGTGTGTCGCGTGTGTGACTCCTATTGATATGTAGGTACTATGTGTGTGTTGTTAGGTCTCCTCCAGAGCGCCGCCTCATGCCGGGAACAATGGACGAAGTCGTCGGCGAAACGAAGGTCGGCAAAACGCGTTGCTATGGGGGGAGAGAGGGAGCGATCGAATGCGGCTGTCCCGAGAGAGCAACTTTTCGAAGCAATCATCATGCATCGAGCCGTGAAAACCTACATCGTTACATATTCCAGATACTCTTTTGTATTTTCAATACTAAACCGTCATTTTAATGGTAATTGGCATATATTTTTCAATACATACACAAGGGCTTTAACGATTTAGCAATCAGACTGAATTCTTAAAACTCGTGATACATGCATCAAATTGTGCATTTGAGAGTCGTCTGCTCAGGCCACATTTCATTCAACCAGTTATTGAAAACAATTCCAAAGGTTGTGCCGTTTCCCAACCAAACCAATACTACACATATTATTAAGATTCATCTCCACCTAATGCAGTCATTCGTATGCAGAAAGAGTGATACGGGTTAGCACGGTGACGCAGTGAGTCGCGGCTGCTGTCTCACAGCAAGAAGCGCCTGGGTTCGTTTCCTGGCTCGGGTGCCTTTCCGTGTGGAGTTTGCGTATTCTCTCCCCCAGTCCACGTGGGTTTTCGCCGGGCACCCCGGTTTCCTCCTACAGTCCAAAAACATGCTGCTGCATAGATTAATTGGCTTGCAGGTTAAATTGCCCCACAGTGCCCGGTGATGCACTGGCATCCATTCGTGGGTATATCCCTGCCTTGCGCCCTGTGTCTGCGGAGATAGGCTCTGCCCCCTCCATCTACGACCCTGTGCAGGACTAAGCGGGTACTAACACTGAACCAAGACTGACACCAATTCAGATGCGCGCGCGTTCGCGGTGCAGAGCGGGGCACGCACTGTATTTGCCTGCACTTGTACCTCGACGGTTGGGATGTGGGTGTCCTGCTGAGTGGGAGCGAGGGTGGGTGGATCAAGCGATTGTCTGGTCTCGTTTAAATGTTAATTAAATCACACGTGTGCGCGTGCACAGCCTTTGCATATTGTTGAAATAAACGCGGGGATTTGTACACAAAAAAGCACTTCAAATAATGGCTCTCACACTAAACATATAAACGAGTACATGTCTTATTAATAATTAATATAACGTTAACTTAAATATTTAGGAATTTGAATTTGTGTGGTTGGGATATTGCACATTTCACGATTTCATGGCTTTATTTATATTTTTTTTTCACATGGATATTTTTAATCAAAAGGAGGCAACCAAATGCAATAACTACGTGAAGGACAAACATTGTGCCTGAAAGGCCCCTATAAACCTACATAGATGCCAAATACAAACACATAAAGCAAATAAACAATGGGAAACAATCATTACATGGGCGCATGCATTATCAGTAATAAGTTACACAAATTTAGTTGAACAGATATATGGAGTGCGAGGTGGGTGCAAACTCGGCATAAGAAATCTGTGCAGTGTTTTTAACCTTCAGTGAAATTAATTAGCCCATTTGGGTGAGCAGTCAGCTGGCAGGATGATGTATGGCCAGTGTCCTAATTGTCCTGGATCATTATCTGGGAGCCTAGGAGGCTAAGTCAGTTGGGTGCCCCGCAGATCAAGTATTTGTCCATGTGCTTGGTTGGCTGAGCTGCCAATTGGCACCTATTGAACATAAAAGGCCACCGCTCTAAAACGTACTTTGAAATTTGCCAAAAAATATGTTTTGAAAGAACATGTATATTCATGCCATGATGCCACTGTGTTGTTAATTTCACTGTTGCTTTAGAATTGTTTGAATATACACGG
>JAZEWT010000015.1:16456808-16473774 GCA_036362905.1 Mordacia mordax
GTATTCCTGCCTTACGCCCTGTGTTTCCGGGATAGACTCCGGCTCACCGTGACCCTATATAGGATTAAGCGGTTTCAGATAATGAGATGAGATGAGATTTATATTCTGATTAACATGTTAATACCATTCTCTATCAGTTTATATTTTTAATACCGCATTCTGAAACCTTAAACATTTTAAGCCTCTGCCGCTTCTTAAGTCAGCACGTATCTAAGTCTGGTATTGATTAGCATTACATGGCACTCGCCGGTGTGTTTTAATCACACTTGGAATGAGTTGTGTATCAAGGCTGATAGAGCCATTGCTCCAACCGCAATCTCTGGGCTTTAAAACTGAGCAGGAACTGTATGGAGCCTGCCTGCTAAACGTAGCAACACATTATAGAATTTCGAGAGTGCTATGGAACATTTCACAGCAAAACACACTCATTACATTAAATCTACAACACTTTAAATATGAAATAAAAAATATATAGGTCATGGCCACCCGCGGATATGGCCAGGAGTGACCAATGTAGTGTGAGAGGAAGAGCTTTGGTGAGATCATAGAGGGTGAGCTCACCCTGGGAGCTCGATTGGGGCCAGCTGTGCAGGGAAGAGGTGCAACTTCACCGCACGAGAGGCAACCAACTATACGAAGATGTTGAATTAAAACGGTGTCAAAAACGTAATAACCTTAGTGAGCCGGTTGCACAATTTGTGTCTTCGTCGAAATAGTGTGCTCCATCGCTTCCCATTTGCTGTCCAATCGCATGAATAAACCGCTTATGAACTTCAACATTTATATCTTTATTTTGCCCAATGCCACGCCGTTACCCAATAAACCATACGCCCGCACGTGTGCGTATGTGACTGTGTGTGTCAGAGTCTATGTACAGATAGCACGAGTCCTCGTGCGTCTATGTGTCTGAGCGTGCGTTTACTGTGGAGTCCGCAGTCACCCTCCTTTCACACCTTTCTGCTGGTGGTGTAAGATGTCCAGGGCAGAATCCGCACCTGGTTGCATGCTTATGTAGCAATCCTGATGTAGAGGAATGAGGAGTCTCAGCTGGGCACAATTGCTGGCGCAGTCTCGAGGCGGAGAGGTCAAGAGGTGGCCATCCTCTTGCCCTGCCTGAGGCTTGAGGTATCCGAACCGTTGATATCCCGCTGGCGTTTCATCTCGTTCAGTCACGTGCTGTGCAGCCGCTACCATCACTAGTGGTGTTACGTTTCTAAGCAGCCACTCATTTCCCTTCCTTCACATCTCCTTGTGCTGAGCCTCACGGCTCTCCTCCCAGTGTCTCTCTCCAGTATTTGCTCCGGTCTCTCCTAGGCGTTCCCTCCCGATCTCTCCCCGGCATCTCCTCCTTGTCTCTTCCCGGTGTCTCTCTCCAGTGTCTCTGTGTGCCCGCTTGTATTCTCGCCAAACGACTCTTCTACTTTCGACCGCTTTGGTCCGCGTTGTTCTCAGCCCTCGGTTGAGTCAACACATGAGCTCTCCTCATGTGCCTCCACCGGTTTCAACTGCACCCCTCAACCCCTCTCCGTCAACCTGATGATCTCACGCCACGTTCATTGACAATTATTGACTTTCCACTTGCATTCAATTGGTGTTTAAGCAGGCAGCTATTATTATGTCCCCCCCTTGCCACGTTCCCACTGTGCTTGCAGACAGCCTCAATCATATCGCTCGGGCGGACCCCCGCCTGGGGCACCTTTTGTATTTATAAACAATCCTACATCTTGTGTCTTTGTGTGCATGCGACGTACATGCAGCCACTCAGTCTGATAATGCATTTATTCATTCCTTTCTGTGGAATATCGATGCGGCGTGTGTATGTGTGTGTGTGCGTGTGTGCGTACGCCCAGTCCATTTCGGGTGTTTCTTATGCGTTTATGAATATAAACGTGTGCACGCCTAAAAATTATCCCGAACCGTGACATTGCAGCACAGTGGCATAGGTAGATGTTTATTATTACAGCAGAAAGTGCCGAGTGAGATTGCATGTTCTAGATGCAGGGCTCCGGCGATATGGCAAACGTTCGAACAGACTGATGCAACGTCGACTAAAAATATCATAGCGGATAGTGCTGTTGCCTCAACAACAAAAAAACGTTGCTGATTTTCCGTTGACGTTCCGTTCTCTCCGCAGCCCTGTTGAGCGCTTTGTGACCCTCGGGTGAAAAGCGCTCTATAAATGCAATTGTTATTATTATAGTAAGGATTGGATTTGCAACAGAGGTGCCTTTCTTTGTGGAGTTGGCACTTTCTCCCTGTGTCTGGGTGTGTTTTCGCCGGGTACTCTGGCTTCCTCCCACCGTCAAAAGAGATGCTGCCTAGTTCTATTGGCCCCAACCAAATTGTACCCGATCCCCTACAATGGTGTGGCGTCCCATCCTAGATATATCCCGCTCTTTATGCCATGTGTATGCTGGGATTTGCTCTGGCTCTCCCCAAGCCCTCTTCAAGGTGGACCGGATACTGTCGATGATGATATTCGTGTGTGGACCTTGCACGCCCAGCATTTATGAGAATCATCGGTAACCTAATCAGGGAGATCGTGACTGGTGAGAATCAGTCATGGCAGTTGTTGATTATGTGGATCTATTATTATTGAAAAACAGCTAAACCTATGTTGTGCGCACCACAGTGTCAACACGTTAACAACATTTAAACAAATGTCTCATCTCATCTCATTGTCTGAAACCGCTTAGTCCTATACAGGGTCACGGTGAGCCGGAGCCTATCCCGGCAGACACAGGGCGCAAGGCAGGGATATACCCACGATGGGACACCAGTTCATCACCGGGCACTGAGGGCAATTTAGTCTGCAAGCCAATTAACCTATGCAGCAGCATGGTTTTTGGACTGTGGGAGGAAACCGGAGTGCCCAGCGTAAACCCACGCGGACACGGGGAGAACATGCAAACTCCACACACAAAGGCACCCGAACCAAGATTCGAACCCGGGCCTTCTTTGTACAAAATGTATACCATTAATTTATATGAACTATAACTCATTTATATATAATAAAAATCCACCTAAAAGTTGTTGGTCCAAACAAAACGAGTTCATAAAGCTTTTATTGCAGTTTTGTGTAAAATAGGTTTAGAGTGAACACTATAAATAATGAACAACATTCGAGAGCCAATTACACATGCCTAAAACAATAAGTTTGAAACACTCCATGATGCAGCCTGTGCGATGCTGTGCAGTTTTCAAAGAAGATGCTCAATATGAAAACATGTTTTGCTATTTCAACAGGGATTATATATTTCCGGTAATGTGTCAATGTAGGTTTTCACTGCTCCAAGTATGAGAATAGCGCTCAAGAGTTGCTCTTTCGGGATAGACGTGTTGAGAATGAATGCTAAGTATGGTCATCCCGGAAGAAAAGCTTTGTTTTTGCTTGCACCAATGTTTTGTAAGTTTTAACAACGGCAAAGACAATGCATGTGTAATTCTTGCACCTGCATTTGTTGACTGATACCCTAGACACTATTCAGTTAACAGCGTTAATTCCAACGTTGCGATGCATATAGTGACTTATGTTTGACTTTTAAAAAGTGAGCATATATATGCCTACTCGTAACGCGCTGCATAAATCCGAACGTAATACTTTAAAAGGAAACAAGAATATTTCGTCGCAGCACAATAATGAGAATATTATCATTAACACGAAATTGCCTTTAACAAAATGTGACCAGATTTTCAAACACACTTTTATTCGTAGAACGTGAACTTCAAAACAGAAATGGAATGTAAATTTAGTGCTAATGCTATCATTTGAAGTTGCTGGCGGTCTTATTTAAAGTGCGCAGCGTGCAGTGATCTTTCCTGCAAAGAGGGTGTTGAGGACTGCTCGCATTAAAAAGTAATTTTGACCACAATACCGTACAATTTCATTAATTTTACAGATCAAAAAATATCCCGGTAAGAGAGTGTCACATCCAGTTACACTGGCTATTATGTATTTCAATTTCCAATTAAAGCTGATGAAAAGTGAGTTAGTAACACCTGCTATGAATTGCCGTAATTGTTTCAAATTTGACTCTAAACCCGCTTTAAAAAAATTGCAAACTGCCTGCTGTTAAACTATAATCACACTTTTCTGCCAATTCTGGCCGACCTACCTCCAGCGCAGGTAAGGTGATATTTCCACTTTGCTCAGCAAGGATTAAATGCCACATTCCAAGGAAACTGTAGTTGAAAGCAGCCTGAAGGGGCATTTGTGCAAGAATTTGGCAGCGCATATCATGGCTTAAAATGTATTATTTCACTCTGGAGGGCCTAATAAACATCTGAGTATGTTTCAGAAAATTAATCCTACACTCAAATCAACTCTGTAGTTGGAGGCAGGGGGATGCGTGTTGAAAGATCAGTGAGGGTTGTGATCTGCGCGTGTAAGTTCATATCTTTGGGGAATGGAGCCATTGGTAATTACCATTGCAATTACATATAATTAGCAACCATGTTTTTAAAACCCTTTACCCATGAAAGAAGGAGCCAAGAGTTTCTTTCTTGTGGCTACGGAGAAGTGGAGTTCTACCCTAATGGTACCCTTAATTCTTCTCAGTTGTAGGTTATTGTAACCTTCTCACGAGTATTGACTCTATTTCATAGCACGATTAGGTGGGCTCTAGTCATAAATAAAAGTGAAAAATACAAAGGAAGGTCACAAAGCTTTGAAGAGAATCGTACAACAGTGTTGAATATATCACTGCTAATACCATATGAATGCACTCTCTATATTATTACCATATTCTCCAGATTATAAGATGCTCTTTTTCCCCAGTTGTAATTTCAATGAAAAATGGAAGTGTCATTAATTGATGATTTTGTGTGTGTATTTGTGTAAGAACAGATTTGCGCAACTATGTTCACATCAGGCGCAAGGTGCATATTACTGTCCGGACAATTGTAATAATCATTGAAAACAGGACAAGTTTATTTTTCGTACTGATGTAAGTTTACAATGGTTTATAGAGTTTTTACTTTACTTAAACCGCTATGGTGAAGAAGACTGAAACAACTTTTTTTTTTCAAAAATCCTAAAGCAACGTACGTCATACTTGATAGTTTTGGTTGGAGACAATATTCCTCTTACGAATTTTATAACATCGCAGTGGCCCTTAAAGGAAGCAGAACAGGATGCCGCTGTTTGGCACCAGATGGATTATTTGTATTGGATGAAAAAAACATCACGAGTAACATCTGTTGGTAATGCACAAATGGTTTGTTTTGCTACTGAAGCTAACAGTCTTACTCCAGGTGGCCAAAGTAAATTGTTCTCATAATTCACAAACAATGTTTGTTTTGCAGCACTTTGCACAACAATAAAGAGTCATATGTGAACGAGGATTGCTTCACAGCATTGTACCGAAATAGCAACACTTTTTTTGAGAAGTTGATGTTTAAGTTCCAACTTTTTGAGGAATAAGCATTTTGAAGGCGTGTGAATTAATTATTTTAATTTATTGAAAGCTTTATAGTCTTCAATGTTATCGATTTTATGTTTAACAACTGCTAATTCTGTATAAATGCACTTTCTATATTATGTGGTCCCCCCCCCCCCCGTTAGAGAGCGAATCGCTCTTTTAAACCCATTGAGGAAAACAACAATTTCATGCACGAATGTACTCCCATTGTATTTCCAATAACAATTTAACGTATAATGACAATGAGTACGAACAGCCAAGAAAATGCTGTAAATACAATCATGTAATCATTCCTGTAGCCTGGGGGATGTTTGCAAGTGAATTGACTTCTTTTTTTTTCACACAATACTATCAGGAGATCTGAAGTAAGCCAGATAAACCCTTCTAAATAAAGTTTATCGACTTACCACTGTGACCTGGTGCCACGTGGCCCTTATAGCAGGCCTGAAGCCTTGTAATGCTGGAATGTGCTTTTTTTTATCGGAGAACTGCAGGCTGTCTGTCTGTGGATTACGTCCTCATAACACGCAGTGCACGCGGCCTCCACCCCTTCATAGTCCCTGAGCCAAGAGGGTTGTTGGTCAGGGCCACCAGAAGAGGACAATGGTACGTGTATCCACCCGCCATGGGGGCGGGGAAGAGCTCAAGAGTTTATACTGTCCATTTACTGGACACACCTCCCGTGTATTTTAATACAATATTTATTTAGATTCATAAAAAAAAATGTCAAATTACATGGGCTCCTCGTGACATAAGGGTTTAGTGTTCCAATGAACCCCAGTTGTCTGTCGGCTGGAGTCCAGTGATCTCTCTTTAGTGAACAGGTCTCGGTGGAGGTTCCAAACCAATAGCGATCCGTAGACCCTCCGACGAAAGGAGGTTGGTGTCAGGAAAGGCAACTGCTCCAATATTGTCTACACAACATAATATTGTACACGTCTTTAATGGCTGTTTTATTATCTTAAAGAGTTACCGCAACGACTTTGCCATCATGCATATTTTAAATTATAAAGTTATGAAAGAAAATGATTATTACTACGTGCCACTCTAGGTTGACTCAATAAGCCATTTTTGTGGCTAATAACTCAAGGGTCAACACCATCATCAAACATCGCCTTATTTATGTTCAGCTTGCATTGTTTCTGTTTCGCTTCCCAGGTTCACCATCTCACCATCTCACCTGTGTATATCATAAACTGCTCCATTGTCTGTTTTGTTACAATTTTACTCTTGTTAATGGCCACGCTCAGTAGTAGACCGCAACACTAATTTGAAGAGCACTATTTCATGCGGAGAGGAATGTTCTATTCATAGCAAGTGGTTAATTGGGCCAGCACCCTGTGGCTTGCTCTTGTGAATAGTGCGGTGCAATTGGTAATTGAGGAGGGGAAACAATATAATATCCCCTCTAAGGTGCTGAATAATAGCGAGCTTTGAGAGACTACATCAGCTATATGGTAATTACGCCCGGCTTTGACTATGAATTAGTTTTTAAACTACGAAGTGTGCTCTTGCCCCGTACCATATACTAATGTGCTCATACAACACTCTGATTACACATGTTGTGCGTGCATGCACGTACAAAATTGCACCATCAAGGTGATCTAGGTTATATTCTATGGAACACGGAATTATATCATTAATATTGAAAACTGTCAACTCTACCACATTCCAGAATGAATGACAATTATGTTGCTTTCAAGAAGCTGTGGGATTCTATGGTAACAGGGTAGGAGGGCACGTGCTCCCTTCGGGATCCAAAATTATTTTACATTATTAATGTGTAAATAGTACGTATTTGGAATCTCAATCATTTTTTTACTTTTTAATTTTGTATGTGCTGGAATAGTTATTATCATGCCACGCACAAGTGTGTCAAGCAACTGCAGCTGCATCCTGCAACGCTTTGAGTTTACAGGGCATAATATGTTTTAACATTCGACAAGGCATTTGCATGACCCATAAATTATT
The DNA here is from genome assembly GCA_036362905.1 of Mordacia mordax. Classification (NCBI taxonomy): domain Eukaryota; kingdom Metazoa; phylum Chordata; class Hyperoartia; order Petromyzontiformes; family Petromyzontidae; genus Mordacia; species Mordacia mordax. Next base: position 16,464,200 of record JAZEWT010000015.1, read on the forward strand.
AAATGACAGACATGTGGGCACCATATTGTAGCACATTGTTTTGAAGACCCAAAGCAGTTATTCGACTGGTGATAGATGTCTGAATCTATCCCACAGTGATATTTTAGTGTCTCCATGGGTTATCTGCACCAATCTTTTAGTGGACCTTCTTTTGTTTAAGAATGGGAAGTGCTTGTGAACCCCCTCTTTTTTTTTCCAAAATCCCATAACCCTTCGTTTACAGAGCACTTACCAATCTCAGAACAAAACGATTGAAAACAAATTTACTGGAATCCGAATACCTGTTTTATGTCTGTGGTCAAGACATTTTTACAGATATTTTTGGTGGTATCATTAAAAATGCATGCCACCATTTTACTAAAACCACTTCAATTCAAGCCACACTTTGATTGCTTTAAAAAAAAAATACAAAGAAAAAGGACTGGCTACGTGAACCAATCAGATATTGAGTTTTAATTCTAAGTTAATATCTTTTATAATGCATTTTCCCACAGATTCCCTTTTCAAATCTGTTTGGCAGCGGTAATGTTTGCTTATCAGAAATTGAGGTGCCTTCCCTGACATTGTTATTTGAGCTGTATTTGTGATCCATCGACAGCTTTTCACCTGAATGTCCTTTAACTACTCATCACACAATGAAATATTTGAACTTCCGTCATGTGGAAAGACGTCACAAAATGAAGACGCCTTAAAGGTCTGTGCTACAGCTGAGCTTTTTGATCCCATCAAGAAAGTTTAAATAAAAGTCTTCACAGAGCTTTGTTCTTTTCCTCAAAATTTCAGATGGCATTTATTAAGATTTCACTTCCTGACCTTGGGGCCACCTGCTCTTTAAAGTGGCCCGTGTATAAAAAAAAAATACATAAAATATGCAGAAGATGTCAAAGACCTATGAATAAAACATTTTCAAAAAATCTGAATTCTATCAGCTATAAGATAAGAAGCAGACAGGGGTAATGCTGATGTTTTGTAAGCTTAATTGTCTAGCCTATAATCAAAACCAAACACTTGATGAAATTGACTTTCTCGAGATTATGATCTTAAGTGATGGTAAAGCATTTCTTAAAATGCTAAGCATATTCTTTACTGCTAAAAGGTTAGTCATGTTCATCTAAAGTCAGATATTTGACCAATGGGTCTACTCTTTTTCACTCACTGTATGCATAACTGTGTACAGCAGTTGTTTAAAGTATACATGATATGCAATCCCCTTTGTGCTACTGTAATATTCATAACGGTTAAAAATAAAAACAAAGTCAATTTACATGATTACCTACACCAATAAATTCTCTGTTTCATTTAATTGCCGTGAATACTTTACTATAAATCATTTCACTGCACTTTTGCTATTGGAATTACTTTACGATGCATGAAATGCATATTTGTCAAAAAAAGGTCGACTTTGCATGTACGTTATCGTCTTTTTTTTTACAAGAACATGATAATCTGAGAAGAAAGCTCTACAAGTGGATCTAGACATGTGAGAACCACTTGGTATGGACGCAGCTGACCAACTACTTTGCGCTATTTCTTCAGTTTACTTGAAAGTTTAGATTTTTGGCGCTTTGTTATGCAGACGAAGCCTATGAGCTTTTTAGTCACAACATAATTAAAGCGCTTCCTATTTTTATATTTTCAAAGTGGCATCTGCCATCACAGGATGTAATCATTTACAACAATGCACCAATTTGCCAATCTGCATTGCGTGAAGGCAGCTATTTCTTCAAACATTTACATGTGCAGAGCATATGAACAAGCAATTTCACCAGATAAATGACACTTCAATAAAAAGGGGTTATGGATCCAGCCGCCTGAGTTGGATCCCAGCAGCCAGCCACAGCTGATATCATTCATTTATTATTAATACCCGCTTAATACTGCACAAGGTCGTGGGGAGCCTGGAGGCTATCCCGGCAGACAGAGAGCGCAAGGTGGGGGAATACCCAGGATGTGACACCAGTACATCGCAGGGCACACTTTTTGGGGCAATTTACTCATCAAGACAATTAATCTAGCTAGCAGCTCATATCAGTAGTATACATATCTGAGCCAGTCTGGGCTGCCCTTATTGGGCAGCAGGGTGGTGTAGTGGCAACATCTGCACCTCACACGTTCGATTTCCATCTTGGGTGCCTTTTTCTATGCGGTTTGTCTATCCTCCGCCTGTCCTGCGTGATTTCCCTCCCACTGCGAAAAAAATCGCTCATTACCTAATCGACTGATGACATCATAATATATAGGACCCAGTGTCTGGGCGGTAGCGGCTAACCACGTAGCTTGACACGCCCCCTCCTCCTCCTACAGCTTACCTGGTACCTCTCAGTCGCGCTGTCTCCTAATGATGACCCTCGAGACAGAATGAACGCTTTTGCTCACGACGGAGGAGTTCATCTCATCTCATCGTCACAAACTGCTTGGTCCTGTACAGGGTCGCGGTGAGCCGGAGCCTATCCCGGCAGACACAGGGCGCCATGGAGGGATATGCTCACGATGGGACGCCAGTCCATCACCGGGCACTGCGGGCAATTTAGTCTGCAAGCCAATTAACATATGCAGCAGCATGTTTTTTGGCCTGTGGGAGGTAATCGGAGTGCCCGGCGAAAACCCACGCGGACACAGGGAGAGAACTCGCAAACTCCCACACAGAAGGCACCCAAGCCGAGATTCGAACCCGGGACCTTCTTGCTGTGAGACAACTGCGATACCCACAGGCAAACCGTGCCAGTCGACGGAGGAGTTGTGTAGCGAAAACCCTACTAAGCTTTTAGACATCATAACTTGAGTATGAGTCCGAGGTTTGGTTGACATCAGTGGGGAGCAACATCCAAAGCGGTGAACAACGAACTTGTGCTCAGTAGCTTGGCGGAGTTTGGTCAAACACCTCACGACTGCTTTGGGATGACGATACATTAATGCGAAGGAGGTTTGATAAGAGGCTAAACATCAAATGTACTTTATAACAAACACGTTGGCGCATGTCAGGATGGAGTTGGACACTGATGGTTTTTTTGCACAGTACTTCGAAGTCTGAAATAAGACGTTTGAGGTTTTAGTTTAGGATTGATTTTGTAACCACACAGTATCTGCTTGTATCACAGAAACGTATCAACAACTCTGTGTCTGAGCGCTTTAAATGCCTTGTGTGACTGATAATGATGATTAAGACATTTTTTTCTGATGGGTTACGGAACATATCCTAGTATTTATTTAAAAAAAGCAAACCCTTATCATGATGGAGGGTTTGTGCATTCCACTGAACCCCAGTTCTCTCTCACTAGGAGTCCTGCACTCCTTGGTGAGCAGATCTGTAGTCTAGTACTTCCTTGGTGAGCAGGTCTCGGTGAAGGTTCTAAACAAATAACAATCGGCAGACCCTCTGACTAAAGGAGATTGTGGTCAGGAAGGGCGTCAGGCTGTACAAGTCTGCCGTAATATGTCCACCATTGGGTAGCGACCGGCCAATCCTAGTCAACAAGGACACCGGCTGTTTAACCCGGTAACAATAAAACCAATACAACCACAGGTATGAACACCCACGTTGTGCGGCATTGGTGTGGACTGCAGCATTTGTCTGTACAAGGCCAGGAGGCATTCTGGGCTCACGAAAGCATTGTGAACTACAAGCCACCTGATACAGAAGAGGTCAAAGAACACTACATTCAAGAACAACAATGTGCAGGGCAGTAGTCAACCACTTGAGATCTCTATAGGCTCGAGCAAAGGAGATAAACGCAGCAGTCGGATCAATGGTATTGATTTTAGGCGGTGGGGCCAAAAAGACAATCTCCTATAGTCTGGATAACAAAAACAATGGATTTCAGATATCATATGATTTAATTGAAATACCTGCCTGTTTTGTGAGAATTAAGTGTGTACATATAGATATACTTTGTAAACAATATAATGAATGAAAATGACTGCGGTTGTTGCCCTAATGTATCATTTCACAGATCAATGCTAGTCAGGGTAAAAAATATATATAAATCGATCGCCAATATGAAAAGTTGAAATTGTATATCCCATGTCAAAATGTAATGCTTGCTAATGAGAATGTGAAATATCTGTAGAGCTATGGAAGTTTTAGTGACAATAAACAAAAAAAATAATTTGGTTCTTACCACAAATGCCACCACCAACGCCATTCATCATCACAAATACTTGTACATCACATCGTCAGCAACCACTTAGTCCTGTATAGGGGCACGGTGAGCCGGAGCCTATCCCGGCAGACACAGGGCGCAAGGCAGGGATACACCCACGATGGGACGCGAGTTCATCACCGGGCACTGCGGCCAATTTAGTCTGCAAGCAAATTAACCTATGCAGCAGTATGTTTTAGGACTGTGGGAGGAAACCGGAGCGCCCGGCGAAAACCCACGCGACCACGGGGAGAACATGCAAATTCCACACAGAAAGGCACCCGAACCGAGAATCGAACCCGGGACCTACTTGCTGTGAGGCGACAGCGCTACCCACTGGGCCACCGTGCCCTAAGCCATCCCCCATCTCTTACAATCCCGTGATGCAACAACCCATCTGGCTGCTACACGCGAGATAAACTCACCGCTGCGCACCTATGTGGGGGACACTTGGACCTGTGTTCAGTTCGGCAGGTCCCTCAGTTGGCTGCCACTGTTCGTCGTTCCTCTTGACGGTCAGCCACCTTGACCTTCTCGTGACAACGCGCTGACCAAGCCCCCACGTACTTTAATTAACGGCCAATCAGATGTCTCCAACTGGCATATTGTCTCCGAGACATTTGCTCTGCGTTCTGTCAGAGAATCGCTCTTCAGAAATCTTCCTTCAGGATGGCCGTATCGAGGAGGAGGAACACTATCATACTCCGAGCAGTGCAGACCTTCTGTCTCTCTCTGCAATGATCGGGATGTTTCTCTGCACCCTTCTTTGCACAAGTTTCGTGATGAAAACAATTCTGTCAGTGGTTATATTTCTGGTGGATACGTCATGGCAGAATATGTATTGTAAATAAACACTTCAAGCGGCAAGGTGGCGCGATGAATAGCACTACTGCTTTACAGCAAGACACTCCCTGGTTTGATTCCCAGCTCGGGTGCCAGCCACCTTTCTGTGTAGAGTTTACATTTTCTCTCCCCGTGTTCGCATGCATTTTTGGCGGAACACTCCAGTTTCCTCCCACTGTCCTACGATATGGCTGGCTAATGTGCCTGTTAAATAAATTGCACCTGATGCCCTGTTGTGGGCCGGCATCTCATCCCAGCCCTAACCCAAGTCATCCAATCTCTTGCTTATCCCTTCCCACTGCTTGCCTGTTAAAAACAGTTACTTAGCTCAATTGTTCCTGTCAGCCTAAAAAAAATGATGTTTGGTATATTGCTTTTCATTATTAAGTTCGCTTTGACAAAATCACTCCAACCTGATTGCGTCCACCTCTCATACTTTTCATATGCAGTTCTCTCCGCACCTCTGTGCAGCGCTTTGTGACCCTCGGGTGAAAAGCGCTTTATATATGCAATTATTATTATTATTATATTAGTTCATCATTAATAACTGCCCAAGGTACACGTACACACGTCTTCCCAGCCATAGTTAATAGACAAAGTCAGTTGGGCAACACCGTTATTGTACATAAATTGTGTATAATTTAACTTTGCCAGTATTAAAATACCAGCATATAAGTGCAATTCCTGGACACATGAATCTCACATATGTACAACATTATACAAGTTCAAAAAAATGAGCCTCTGATATTTTTACTGGATGCTATATTTTTATACGGTGATGAACTGGCGTTCCATTGTGGGTATATCCCTGCCTTGCATCCTGTGTCTGCCGGGATAAGCTCCAGCTCACCACGACCCTGTACAGGACTAAGCCTCAGCGGTTTCTGAGAATGAGATGAGATATATTTTTTTATTTAATATTTAAAATGATGGTAAAATAAATCATGAAGGGACTTGAAAGTGGGACTTTTTATACAAATAGCAAAGGAAGAAAAGTGAAGTCTTAGGCATAAACAGATAAGTGACATGACTGTAAGTCTATTTAAAATGTAATTCCTAGTCTCTATTATCTAAAAAAAAATTACTATCAAAATTGTTTTCCGATTCCAGTGTTATTTTAACATACATATCTGTACTTGGGCTTTCATTTGTTCCTAAATGTTATCACTGACAAGTCATACACTCTCGGCATTTTAATTCCGTCTCAACACTATGAAATTGAAACGAGTAACAAAAGACGAAGTTACAAAATTGAAATCTGCACGCAGCTCTGTGATCTGCATCGTATCGTCTTGGTTTACATTCGGCGCAGATAAGAATGTGTCTCTCCGTTGAAACTCGTTCATCTCATTTAAATCTGCCAATAACGACAATACCTTGAACAAATAGAGCAATCTATACTTAACAATCTATGTCATTTACTGAAAATGCTTTACAACGCTGTTCAGAAAGATGTCTTCAAGGCGGTAAGAAGATGTGGCTTGTAATTTGCGCCAAAGTGCTATGCACATGTGACTAAGGCTCTGATGCTGTTTCGGGTTACTTGTCACACTACGTGTGCCTCTAGAGGTTAGCTCTCGAAAACGACCAAACTTTAAGGGCAATCAATATCGGCTAATTGGACTATAATAGACTTGCTCTTTTCACCATGCAACTAACATGGTAAGCAAGGCATTAAGTTGTGATTGAGTTGTGTTTGTTGACGTTTGCAAAGCAAGTAATTACTTACCGCCATCAATATGCTATCATTGTGTGAAATGACTTGGAATTCCATTTGAATTATAGCATGCGGGCTGAAATGACGAGGTGAGAAAAGCATTTGGTGCACCGTGTAGTTCGACACTACACGGAAACCTACATTTATATTTGGACAGAATTTCAATGACGGCATTTAGTTGAATGTCACTGTCATTGTTTATTTTCCACTCCAGCTTATGTGGCCTTTATACGGTTGTCAATACACGTTCATACTGTTAGCACAGTAACACGCAATGGATCTACCACTAAACAGCAGAATATGGGCTGTGCCATTTCTAATCTGTCACGACAGTGCTTTGAGCATCAAGTCAAGGCCACACCTGGTTCGTCTGTTGTGTGAAACACGCCCTGTAGGATGACAGATCATGGTGGAGATATGGGATCTATTAAGCTCTGCGCTACACAAAGCGCTGCTGTTCTGTCACACACGTGCATTTCAAGCAAAGAATGTCTAAAAGTGTAATTGGTTCCAGTGAAAGTTGTAATGTTGTCTCAAAAGAATCGAATATTTAAATTCTCATCAAATAATGTGACGTGCAAAAGTGCATCTTCTTCAATAGAAAATTGCTTACATAAAAAGAGAACTTGTTTAACAGGGTAACTTTTAAACATATACCGGCTTATAATCATTTTGTTGGTGTATATATGTCTTTGAAGAAATGCGTGAGGGATAAAAATATATATACTTGACTTAGTAGCTTCTTTAAAAAGTCTTACAATCACGCGGTGACACTCGCCGCACGCAAAGTAAACGTAAAGTAATAAATAATAAGGAAGGGTGGAAGTTTGCCTGAAGCTGTTTGAGGCTTTTCCAGCGAATTGTGAATGTTGTTAGTGAACTGCTTTTATTGATGCCTTTTAGGCACAAGGGAGTTGGTAGCCATCTACACAACGTGCCACATTTAGCCTCTGGGTTTGGCAACTATTAGAGCGCCAAGCCTTGGACTTATTTCAGTTTTGGCATAACGTCCTCGAACCAAATGTGCTGTAAACCACTTTACAACACTTCTAGGGATATTATTGCCCTCTCGCATGTTTGCAGAACATATTTTGGAACATTAAAATGCACAATTGTTGTAGGACATTAAGTTTTACTGCACTCATCGTGAACACAAACGGCAGTTCATGATCATTTGGAAATGAGAAGGGGCTGGAAATAAAACGAGGAAAGAAAATAAACTTTCACGGTTATTAACCAGAGGCACAAGTTCGTTATATTTACCCTTTGAGTGAAACCTTTACGTTGCAATGGCTACAATATTGTGTTTTAAAAATAGACGCAACTGATACACAGGGGAAATTCATTAGAAGGAATGTAGATGTCGCAGGTCAGAAGTAAAGTAATTACTGTAAAATGTCAGGCTACAATGAAGTGGAGGAAAGCGGCTGGCAGACGGTAGATTGTCCTTGACCGTGAAGCAATTACTTTCATCCTCCTGCCCATTAGCAAGCCAAAGGATTGCACCAATGCCTTCACTTTGTCTGCTAAAGGTCATCATAGCTCATTTGATGTGCGCAGTTATCAGTTTATGATGCTATTACGGAGGAAAGGAAATTTTTTATTGGGTAACTGACATTCCGGTAATAATTCTGTGGCTCTTGACATCTTTATATGTGATAAAGAGAGTTTCATCCGCACAAGCAGGTGCAGTAAATAACACTACTACAAAAGATGCAAGGCTCACAGCCACTGATCAGTTCAAAATGGAAAGCTTTGACGAGGCCCATGCATCCATTGAGGTTTTGTCATGTCAGGGCAGATGCAATGGCACCTGGGTTCAAAGCCAAAAAAAGATCTAAGCATATATTTACATCAAGTGTATGGCTTTATATAGTACTAAATAACATATCACGCTTGTTATTTTCGAATGTTGCAGCGCGTGTGTTTAGCACAAAACACCGTATTTAGATTCGCGTAATATGTAACGAAACAACTTGTGTTGAAACACATATTCATTTACAAATGGTATTATAATAATCTCGGATTTGGCAAGGGAGCCCAAACCGTTGTGTGAGTAATAGGTGGAGGAGGAATTGGATCACTGTTCAAACATTTACCCTAAGTGGGGCATTTTCTTTAGCCGCAGCATTTGGATGCATTTATATTTTAGGTAGAATTTAGTATCATGAATTAAAAAAATGTGAAACATGCAATGCCAACAAACACATTGTATTAATAAACGGTTCTCTTTTTTTTTATTAGAAGCTTTAACTGCTGGCTTCCTCTTCTTTTGGATTGCCACAGGCTGCTCGGGATAACTCCAGCTGTCACCTTAATTTAAACTTAAAAGCTTGTCTGTTTCCCATGAGCCATGAACTCACTGAAACCCAGTACAGAACTCGGCTCTGATGCAAGGTCAAGTGTTCTATTATATTACCATTGCAGTGTTGCAGTGATTTTTCCATTCTAATGAAATTTGAAAGGAAATATGATATTCCTGGATGTTATGGGGGAAAAGTATAAAGAGCACCTGATAAAGGAATGCTCTCGTGGGAAATATTTAAATGCCTGGGATCATGCACCAATCCTCGTGTAATGTTTAATGTATTGTACCGTAAAGTAGTTGACATATGGTAATGGAAATTTAAAACTAATGCGTTTGACGACGGTCAAATATTACTTAACTTCTGCACTCGAGTGAGAGAAGGGCGTCGTATATTTCGTACGCAGTTCTCTGAATTGTATTCTCATCCATCGCAATAAATATCACAATAGCGCTTCACTATTGTGTGGGAAAGTGGAGCGAATGAGTTATATTATTTATATCCATGCACCTGATGCAGACATTTCTCAAGGAAAACGTTCCTGAATCCCCTCCCACTCTCTTTTATTTT
>JAZEWT010000015.1:16473804-16495759 GCA_036362905.1 Mordacia mordax
GGGGGGGGGCGGATGTCTTTCATTTCAGAAGCTTGGCTCCTTAAATGAATGACGTAAGAGAATATGTACGATTGTTTCTTGCTCCGGAATACCTCATCTTGTCGCCCATGTTTAAGCAATACATTTTCGAAATAGCTGTATATATTATTTTTTTTTTACGTGGGAAGCAACCAAAGTTCCTTAGAAGAAGAAGAAACTCGTTGTAGATTAAAAGTCAGAATTATGAAATATACAGTGCACTGTCACAAACCATATAGGCACAAGCTGTTGTGAAACTTACATAGCTGAGCACAAATTAGTGCCATCTCTCTGCGTATTCACAACATTGAGATTAACACAAGGTCGGGTGCCAAACATTGAATCCAGAATGCATTCCCCACGCATAGGAAAAGCGTTACGCTTGTTTAAGTCAGTTGTACTTTGCCACCAAAAGTAGGCAGGGCTTTCTTACTTTGTGGAAACAAACCTAGGAAGGTTAAGCAGATGATAACCATTTAAAGGCTGAAAGTTCAGAAGGTGAAAAGCTGTGATGAATGAGCAAATTACTGCCTGAAATAAGCTATAAATCAAATGCAACAGCCAAGGTTATGCCACACTCTGAATATGAACAACATTTAACATCAACATCCCTGCTTGGGAAAACAGGTTTTGAGGAAACAATTTTTACTGTCAAGTGGAAACTGCAAAAGTGAAAATATTCATTTTCCAGGCACTGTGCGTACTGAAAGGATTAAAACACGTTTAAATAACAATGCGATGTACAGATGCACATATTAACCGTGAGGGTTTTATAATAACTGCAAATGTATTTTGTCCATATATAAGAGATTATTTGCAATGGCTTATCTGTTTTTCTCTAGGTGAAATGAGAACTCATATCTCAAGTATTACCAGGTTTATCCTTTATGGGCAATCACATATCACTGTTGACTCCACTGCAAAAAGCAATGTCTAAGCGTTGCCTTGATATACCTTGGGTTATCCGCTAGGTAAAAAGAAAACTGACTGTAAATCTGTTATGTCAATTAGATTTATCGTGGATTATATTTGCAAATAATTTGCATTAAAATTAGATGGATATATACTCTCGCGAAAGATGTTTACAAAAACATTAAAGTGTGTCTTCTGAAAATGTAATTGTAAATAAAAAAATCTTAACCACGAATGAAGAAAGTTTTATCCATTTCAGATTTGCGAAAGAGATTTTATCAAGCACCAGTATACGACTTACAGGAAATTATGTATAAAACTTGCGCAGAAAGCTGCAAAGGTGGTCTTAAATGGAATTAAATGAAAGTGAATTTGCCGAACAAAATTAACTTACTGTTGATATTACAGAACTTCTTAATAACGTAAACAATTGATGATTGCTTGAAAAGCTGCTTTCTCGGGACAACCGCGTCGATCGCAGCTTTTGGAAGCAATCGTCATGCATGGAGCCGTGAAAACCTACATTATTACAAAGTAGACACTTATCAAAGGTGGACCAACTTCACAATAAGAGAACGAGAGCAGGATGTCGTGCATTTGTAAAGTTAATGTTTAAAAAACATAAAGTTAATAACAACGTGTTTAAAAAATACAGCTTTCAATCATTGCACACTGTGATGTTTAATATTGGGATCAAAAGCATTGGCACTGAGAAGTAACATGGGACAATATCTGAGACGTGCTCACGGAGGCAAGAGAGAGAGAGATGCGTATTTGAAGTTTGCAGTGAGCAACAGATGAAGGAACACGTGGATCAGGCAACAACTGAGAAACCAAAGTCGTACCATTGACGAGTAAGAAAAGTGAATGTTCTAGAACAGAAGACATCAAGAGATGGGCGGCATGGTGGCCCAGTGGGTAGTACTGTCGCCTCACAGCAAGAAGGTCCCGGGTTCTAATCCCGGCTCGGGTGCTGCTTTCTATGTGGGAGTCTGCATGTTCTCCCCGTGTCCGCGTGGGTTTTCGCCAGGCACTCCGGTTTCCTCCCACAGTCCAAAAAACATGCTGCTGCATAGGTTAATTGGCTTGCAGACTAAATTGCCCACATGATGGACTGGCGTCCCATAGTGGGTATATCCCTTCCTTGCGCCCTGTGCCTGCCGGGATAGGCTCCGGCTCACCGTGACCCTGTACAGGATTAAGAGGTTTCTGACAATGAGATGAGATGAACTCCTTCGTCGTGAGCCAATGGATGAGACTGGCGACGGAACTGCAGCAGAACGCGCTGAAAAGGATGATTTCCAAGAGATGTAGCAACGAAATGAGCTCGTGTACAACAGCGAGATGGCCATGGGGAATGAAAGAGGCCTTCATCCAGCAGTGGATAGGCAAGAACTCATGATGATGATGATGATGAACACGCTTATATTATGAAGCGTAGCTTCAAGATCAGTGGTTATCGTTTGCTATGGGTAATCATTTCCCTTCCCACGGGAAAGTGGAAATTACACCACAGACTGAGGGCTGCGAACAGGAGATAAACCTTGTCTAATGTTCTTTTGAATGGGAAGGAACTATGCCTTGGAGTATAAATATACATGCGTGGACCACATGAACGTGATACTTATGAAATTAAACTTAAACCTGATAGCTTGATGTTTGGAGGATAATATTGCGAGTTGAATCGTGTTACAATGTGAGCCATCCACTGTGACTCGAGATAAAGAGATTACACTTCAGTACCATTGATTTTGACTCAACACAAGCTGTCACATGCTGCTGGAAGCGCAGCAGTCTTTGAATGGGAAGTGACGAAAAGTGACTTCGCACTTCTCCTGTCACTGCAGTTGAAGATAGTGACATTTTCATGCATCGCCAGAAAGTTTTTTTTGCTTTTAAACGACAAATCAGATTCGTCTACCGCAATGTGACGAGTGTGATCTTGGGTCATGGTAAATAAAGAAACGTACCGAGATAGACATATATACGCGTGTCTGTGTGTGTGTGTGTGGTGATAAATAATGCTTTAAGGTACTGAGCTGCCATGACCAATGAGTGGCACTTTGTATAGACAAAGTTGAAGAGCTGTGCATCGTCTGACATGTTAGTCAGTTCACGACAAGCATAACGGTGTTAAATGTGGTGTGTGGCAAGCTTCTCCAATTTAAACACGTTCGCAAGGCACGAGGAAATAGGCCATTTTATGGTTGTCGTGTGTGTGTGTGTTTATTTGTGGCTTACACGAATGAAATCCGCATGTGCAGTATGCATACCTGCCTCTAATTAAACTGGCATGGCAGTGAGAAACCGTATATAACCCAAGGCATGTGTTTAGCTCTGTGGTTATGTACGTCGAGTATCACTGATTTTGAAAATAGTTTCGGCTGTAGTGGTTTAATATAAAGGCTGGCAGTTTTTCCTCATTTAAGACCGATGTATTTCACGCAAACTGCAGAATATATGTATTCCTTAGCCTAAGTGTGGGGGTAGCAAGCGTACAGTTTTTTTTGCGTTAACTAATTAACTCCAGGTTAAAAGAGCAGGGCACGTAATTTACTCTGCAAATTATTTACAACGCGCAGGTCGTAAATTAAAAAAACACATTTGTGGTGAAGTGATTGCTCCATGTTTTGACTCAGATTTCCCCATTTTTATTGTCATGCGGAGGAGGCAAAACATTCCATAGTAAGAAAAATTATAAAAGCTCTCCGTTCATTGGCCCCACATTTCATTAACACGTTATACAACTGGTAAACATAAATGGGGCTTCAACATAACATTCACTTTGTGTCGATATTCAGAATAGTACGTAAAATATTAAAATGACCATTAAGCACATTAGCATGAACAGGTAAGGCACGTCGTTCAATTGTAATTCCAATTTCCTTAATCATCGGGCTGTTCTATATGGTTGCAGGCTGTCTAGATGAAAAATAACGTTGACTAAATGGCTCAGTATAAGCCAGAACTCACATTATGAATGGCAATGGATTGTGGAGGCCTTTATCCAACAGTGGATTAAACATATTCGCTAATGATGAAGGCAACATCGCATATGCTGATCGTACGTCAACACTGAATGTTGGTTTCATTTGTTCACAGAAACACCTCTTGTACATCAGTGAACATTGATTGTCCTGCTCAACAAATAAAGTTGAATTGTATTTGTTGATTCAAGTCAGAATTCAATGGATCAGTCAACGCCACAACGAAGTATAAACGGAGTCGTAGCAACAAAACACATTCGGTTCAGTATCTCTACACGGCGAATCCTGTACAGGGTTGCGGGGGGCCCAGATCCTAGCCCAGCAAACAAAGGGCGCAAGGCGGGGCTATACCCAGGATGTGTCTGTACATCGCAGGGTACTTTCGGGGGCAATTTACTCTCAGCAAGGCCATTTCACCTGGGCGGCAGCCTGTCTTGGACGGTGGGAGGACATCGGAGCACCCGGTAAAAACCCACGCGGACACGTAGGGAGAGCGCGCAAACTCCACACGGAAAGGTGTCCGAGCCAGGAACCGAACCCGGGGCCCTCTTGCCGTGAGGCAGCAGCGCTACTCACTGCGCCACCGTGCGCGTCGCCCTCAATGGATCAACAAAGTATATTTTTCAAGCCCTTGTACGTACGTACACCACTTCCGTTGCTAGAATAGCACAAGTCAGCAAGTTTTAAGCCACCAAGAAAACGTCGACTTGTGAAAACATCAAGTTGTGTTCTTGTGTGTGGGTTTGAGCCCGTTTACACTGACCACTTATTAAAACAATAATCATACATTCAGTCCGCTTTATGAAGTGCCACTTTAATTGGCGAAAAGGTAACATTTAATAATGATGTGCATTGTCATCAAAACTTGTAAAAGAGAAACAGTAATAAGCCTAATTGCCTGAATGATTTAACTTGGTGTGTGACAGTGATCATTAGTCAAGCTTTGAGTGGCCACACTTAATACATTTGGCCAACAACACATAAATCTTCCTATTATGGCAAAAGCTTGCCTTGATATGCTGAACATGTCTACAGTAGGGCAGGATTTAGGAGAATAATGGTGCTGATTAACATACTGTAACAGACAAATTGCATGTCGGTTTAAAGAGATTTGTGGCCTATTCCATTCCAGGGTTTGATTTACCCAGAGTGGCAAAAGCCACTGCCAATAAAACCTATTGCAAATCATGCGAGCCATGAAGCTATGAACATGGAGGTAGAAGGCCTTGGAAGAATGTTCATCTTAGAACATTTTTTGAAAGCCCTTTATAATTCCATCGAAGTGTGGCAAAACGTGCACGTGTGTGCAGGTGAATTGCGAAGATTATACACATTTATAGCGTTACATAGAGAAGTAATGCCTTATAAAATAAATGTCCGCTCGTGCAAGAAATTAATTGGGTAAACTAGATCCTATCTGGGTCATTCATTTCACTGTGGGGCTCTGAGTCGCCAATTCATATACTCCCTCCGCTTACTGCTAAATTAAGTGCTGAACATGTGCTGATGCGATAAGCCCTGGTTATGCTGAATTAGCGTTTCCATCATTATAATTGTATGATTTGGCATTTACTATTCAGGTAAAAGGTCTAATATATTACAAAAAGGGTGCATGACCCATAATTGCGCTGGGCAAATTGGGCTGTGCTGTGATGTCACTTTTGTTTGGTTGGAAGTAATGATTATGGAGACCTATCCTCCCTGGAGGTTCCAAAGATGGATCCCTGCTTTGCCGTGCTCGGGAAGTGCGTCTTAGAAAAGTAATCTGTTCACCTGCTCTATCTGGAAGTGCATCATTTCTTTGTTTAAAGCTGATTCACAGCTCTGCTGCACAATAACATAATGTTTTCAAGCTCTTGATAATATAAAGCTTGCCGTTATTGTTTGTAACATCATAGTTCTTGTTATCGGGGCAGGTACTTTACAAAGACTAATGTGCGGCTCTTCGGTAACTATGTTTTCGGGTAAATTATTTGAGGCGTAAAAGCGCGCGTGTTTTGGAGATACTTTTGTTGAAGTGGGAATATGAGCAAGAGCCACACCTCACAGGCCAATACAATAGACAGGTGGTGCACGTAAATTATTATAATGAGAAGCAATACTGGTGGAATCCGATACCTTGATTCAGATTCACACCCCTATCGTGACACATTCTTCATTTACCTAATTCAGTTGAACTTTAAGGCCACCTGCTATTGACTAGCTGCCACTGTGGTTGCTCGGCCGGTTGCCACCCCACGCCACATGACACTTTTTTGGCGATGCAGTAAAATATGCATCTGTGCCAGGTGCTTTCCAGTGACCCCGTAATTGATATTCTATCGTAATCCGCGAATGCTCGCCCATGCGCACTTCAGTGTCAAAGGGAATGTGAGGTCGCTGGATTTGTTGAACAAGTGTCACGTAAAGCCCGCACATTGCCGCTACGGTGTGGCCGTTTTGTGATAGGATGCTACATTCACCTTCACCCCTCAGTTCATCAGGGACCCTTTTAAATACATTAAACATGCTTGAATTAATGACACCAATTTTAGTAAAAACAGCATTACAAGAAACCCACGAATTAAAATATTTAGTGGACACTGTCATCCTTGGAGGTATTAGTCACAGCAGTCGGTAAAATTTGTGTTATAAGTGATTAATTTTTTTTTTAAATAAATGGAAATTGACACACAGGTGGTTACTTATCCCCAGGCAACATACACCCTTAATGTTAAATAATGGCATATCCTTTTCTACATACAATCATATCACCCCTACAATCATATAGAGCCTTTACAGAATGGAACAAAACGCATACCAGCAATACAACAAAAATGAATTTCATTACAGAAATTGTTATATTTTATACAACGCAAAGGGGAGATGGCAAAAAAAAAGCGTGATAGTGGGGGAAATAAAATACATTTTGGTGTGGTTACCCGAGATGAATAACGATACAACGCTGCCGCTTCCATGGTGCTTGGTGGGACATCGGCGAGGAGCACAACAACCACGCCAGCTATCAGAGGGAATCTGCCCGGTTATTAATGAGGGGGCTCCCCAGCTGTGACACGCCGGCGTAGGAAACGGGAAAGATCAATAGGCTGCTCCTGCCGGCTCCCCCTGGCCGGGCGTGAAATGTAATTAGTTTTTCCAGGTGAGGAACACGTTGTCAGGATGATTTATGGTGGGGATACTAACTGTCCCGCATTATTACCTGCAAACGGTGGGCTAGCCCGCGCTGCACGGCCACTCGCAAAGGGGCGCACGCACTGTCAACGTGAAGGTCAAGGAGATTTGCGGCATTTGTTGGATTGTGGAACGCTTCGGCGGGCCATGATTTGGGAGCACTTAAGCATAAGTGCACATGAAACCTGACCATGAGTGGTCGCTAATGAGTGAAGTCTGCGCGCCCTCCTCAGTTCTGGTTGTTGTACAGATACAATCTGGGAGCCGTTGGCGGGGGGCAGGGGGGGGGGGCTTTCGTTGTATCTCAGTATTCCGTGTTAATTGAGTCTGGCTGCGCCGTCATGGTTTAATAGAGATGTCGTTTGTCTTGCCACTCCGTTACTGTACGTACTGTAGGTGCTGAGAATGCGCTCGAGCGCTAAAGGTTGGCTTTGCCAAGGGCTGTAACCAGGCTGTGATGTGATTTGTCCTGATGTCTCAGCCTGGCTTGAGGCATAGAGATTCAACGCAGAGATCATGAGGTAATTCTCTCCACTGTTGCCGTTTCACGGTTTTATTTTACTGCTTGTAAATAAGATATGTGTTATTGACATGTGTAGCTAAATAGTATATTATTTGCTCGTGATCGTGGATATTTTTATGGTGCACACGCGAGTTGAGGTCTACAGATGATGGGAGAGGTAGCGGTTTTGTTGTTGTTGTTTGTGTTAAATGTTTTACATTTGCTGGGGAAGAGAATAATTAGCAATGTTACGATTCAGAGGTGTGAATGTCACCGTATAATATGTATCATAATAATCATAATAATTACGGCCCAGTGGGTAGCGCTGTCGCCTCCTCACAGCAAGAAGGTCACGGGTTCGAATCTCGGCTCGGGTGCCTCTGTGTGGATGAGTTTGCGAGTTCTCTCCCCGTGTCCGCGTGGGTTTTCGCCGGGCACTCCGGTTTCCTCCCACAGTCCAAAAAACATGCTGCTGCATAGGTTAATTGGCTTGCAGACTAAATTGCCCGCAGTGCCCGGTGATGGACTGGCGTCCTATCGTGGGTATATCCCTGCCTTGCACCCTGTGACTGCCAGAATAGGCTCCGGCTCACCGCGACCCTGTACAGGACTAAGCGGTTTCTGACAATGAGATTGAGAATGAGATGAGATAATCCTGTACAGAGTCGCAGTGGGGTGGGGGGGGTGTGTGGAGCCTATCCCAGCAGACACAGGACGCAAGGAGGGGCTATACCCAGGATGGGACGTAATCACATCGCAGGGCACACTTCTCAGGGCAGTTTGCTGAGCAGGACAATCAATGAGCAGGAGTACCCGGCGAAAACCCAGGTACACAGCGCTACTCACTGCACCACCGCACCTTCCTGAATCAAAGGTTATGTTATGAAATAGTTTACTGATGTAGCTTTTCATGGGCCGATGCATGAAAATTGATTTTCAAAGCTGTTTTTTTTTGAGAGAGGGGGGGGGTGAGTTCAACGCTCGGCATGGCTATTCTGAAAGAACAGCTTTTGAGAGCAGCCATTAAACATAGCTCTTCTATGAGAGTAACATTTTTTTTTAAATCCCACGAACAACTTTGTGTAGCTTGCTGCTTAACTGAGCATGTTTAGGTGCGTAGACTTCCGTTTTATAGCCCTGAATCAGTGGTGGAAATTGCACATTCCTATGGTGGGGGCGGCTATGACAACCACTGCTGGCGTCCCTACATTGGTACGTGATTTTATCAACCCTGGATCCATGCACTCTTGTGTGAATCCTGACTCCTTTCACCCGTGGCATGCCCTGTCGCAATACCAATGAACAGTTGTCAACATATCTATTGAATATACATTGCTCTATAAAAAGCATGCGATGCATTTGCAATGTTATAAGACCACATTATGATGCTCAGTTAATGTATTAAAAACCCGACTCGATTACAAACGTGTTCTTCAAAACAATACCGTCCTAAGGCATACAGTTAGGCTTAGTTGGGTGTTGTGTGTGGTTTAATCAATGAACTCAAAAAAGTATCAGTCTTGGGCGACACGGTGGCCCAGTGGGTAGTTCCCGGGTTCGAATCTCGGCTCGGGTGCCTTTGATGGACTGGCGTCCCAGCGTGGATATATCCCTGCCTTGCGCCCTGTGTCTGCCGGGATAGGCTCTGGCTCACCGCGATCCTGTACAGGGCGAAGCGGTTTCTGACAATGAGATGAGAGATGAGACGTATCAGTGTTGAAGGAAATATTCTCGCAGTGCCCCGGAACCACGGAAGTGTTCTGCTGACGGATTTGTGGTGATTTATTAACTAATTGATAACGAGAATTCAGAGTGAATAGCATTTGTGAATGAAATAGTGCTTTGTAAATGTGCAAACATTATGTGCAAACGTTCACGGTAAATGCTTGGCTAGCGATTTTTACAAAGTTGTATGAGCACTGAAAATCTGTGTACCGATCCTGACCATTATTGCTTCATTATAACGCGTTGGCTTTGTGGCGGCAACCCCACATAAACCCCATCAAATTCCACCAATTATTCTTATTCGAGCATTATTTCAAGGTGAGTAGGTTACACATTTACATACCTAATTTTGCAAAAGCATTTAATGAGATTTTCCTGTTTATAGTGCAACTGGCTCTAATTTATTTTTCACTACAATTTACTAATTAACTTGACCTTACTAATCCTCTTTATCAGACATTCTGGACCAACACTAAAGCGAGTGAGTAAAACGTCTCCGGTATTTTCACGGGAACTTCATATTGAGAGTCTTGACAGAGAAAACATTTCTGAAGAGGGCATTTGGAGAAACAGGGATCGTGAAGAGTGCGCTTACTTCACTGCAAGTTACCAAGCTTTGTGTCACGGTTGTAGCAGCTGTAATGGGCAGGTGGTTGAACATGGAGCTCTGGATTTACACGAATGGCACATCAGATATCACGCTGTTATTTTTCATGCTCGCTTAATGCCTGCATGGCTATGGGATTTGGTGGAGCCAAGTATCCCTTTACTCAAAAAAGCAATGGGGCAGTGCATGTCTTTATCGGTGGCCTTCAAACAGTGGTTTCATATTCCCAAGGCACGAGCTCAGTTTCTCCATTCGACAACCACTCTTTTCCGAGTACAAAACGGTACTCGTTTTATATCCACTCTGCAGGCATGATGTGTTGAAGTGACCTCTGACCAAGATTTGAAATTGTGATTGTCAGTCGAGCAGTGCCTCGTGGGCAAATGCCCGCACTGAAATTATCCAGATAAATGTATTATGCAATTTTAAAAATAATACTTTAATTGATTGCACAGTGACATACGTCAAGTTTTATGGATGGTTGCTCTTCCCCTGCTATAGCCAAAATACACAAACTTTCCCTGTTCCTTTCAAGGGCCGTTTGCTCTCAGAGTGAGAGAAAAAAAACATCTTCTGAAAACCCATTTGCCGGATCGCCCAAGCAGCACCAGATTAGGAGATTAAAGGCGAAGCTGCCTCTGCCGTTGGTAGCTTTCTAACACTTTTTTTGAGAACTGCAATTAAATTATTACTCGGGGTGAAGGGTGCACCAATCTGCTAAAACATCCCCTTCATCTCCTCACAGCCTTGAGGGGGAATAGCACGTTCTTCATATTAATATCTCCCAGATGAAAAAGCAATTCTCCCCGTGCCTCTGTCTTATGGCATGCATGTCATGTGTGTGTGTCTTTTTATAGAATTGCCATTTGCACACCACTAGACCATCACTAGGTGGCATGTTTTCCATGTGATACCTCACTTAAAGGATTTAGCATATTAAGAATGAGTTTCTGAAAGATCACATTCAGACAGTTCCCATGATTTGGGTTTAACATGATGGCATTTTTAGCATGGTGACCAAACCCAACGAAATGTGTAATATGCAATTATTTAAAAATAAATCTGCTTGACACTATATGTCCAACAATTGTCCGTTGAGAATTGCTCTCCACAGCTGTTCTTTTTGGGAGAGCAATTCTCACACATCGCACCTTTAAACTTACACCGGTAAATTGTGTGTGTGTTTTTTAATGTTAGATGTCCGATCTGTAAAATAGCAGAGTGTTGCATTACAGAGAATTCTGACAATAACAAGCTGACAGGCTTAAGGTATTCCAGATACCTTGAGGTTTGTATGAACATTGAAGGAGTCTGTCAGTTTTAACACGCGCGACCATTATAAGGAGCCAACCAAGGGAGCTATCATAAAAAGTTCCTGGTCAACATCAGCTTAATGTTGTTGAGATTTGCAGCAATTGCGATCGTCCCAGTAGGCATGCCCTTTATATAGTGTGTTATGGATAAAGAGCAAATTTTGATGTGTGCTCTTTTTTACACGATTTGTAGAAAACAGATGCTGTTGGGATCCGGTACATAGAAATTTTACATCACTGTCATGAAAATGAAACATGACAGCACTGTCTGTAAATAGAGTTGGGATAACTTTTTCATACGGGGATTGGACCTGATTAAGCAGCATGAAATAAAATATTAAACAAAATTATAACAGCATTTTTTACTCTAATTGCTGCGTGCCTATTAACAGTCTTATATAAACAGTATTTTATACTCAATGTCTCAACATGTTCCGAGTCTTTGCAATGAAAACTCACTGTCCGTGCATAAAATATGAGGTCCTTTAATTTACATTACTGAAACACAAACTTTTTTACATAGTCGCTTTCGAATCCAGGGTATGGATGGTGGTAGCGGCAGGATTAAGGTTTAATTAGGTTTTAAATAGCCATTGGTTTTTATTGCAGCAATTAAATGTACATACTGTACTCCTTGGCACAATAATAGCGGCCAGTGCAAATCAATAAGACTGAAGAGTTAGCTGTTAGCGGTTAGTGCGCTTGCCTTTAATCTTAGAGCCAAGTCCTGCCGATAGCTACAGGAGCCGTCACAACCATCGTGTATGTTTGCCGTTACGTGCGGCATGGCTGTAACGTGCCCCGCGGTGGGTCCATGCCTTGACGTGAAGCTTGTGCCTCTGATATCTTAACCCGCCAAAGACAAATGAACCCCAAGCATCGGTGGTAATGTTGGGTGATTGAAGGTGGTTTTCTTTGGTGTCTTGCAGCCGAGAGAGAGAGAGAGAAATGCGCAGCCAGGCATAGTTCTCTCCCATTACTCACGTGCGGAAACATGAACAGTGATTTTGCGCTGTCAGTATTGATAACGTATTGGGGTAAAGATGTCAAAATCAATTGTATCCAATCTATATGGTGGCAAACAACAAATTACCTGCCTGTTCAGAGCCAGCTCGATTAATTTGCCCTCTTTATCGGTATTGATGTTTCAATTTCTGAGGGCAGCAAACAGCAACACAAGAAAGTGGTGGGGAGGTTGTGGCCTTTTGGCAGCTTGATTTGTCTGTGCCTTCTCCTGCCTACTGCGCCGCTGTGGGGTTTTTTTGTACGAATACAGCACTGAATAAAAGACTCGCCGATGGTCTGTGAGAAAATGGCTTATTTCTCAAAAATAGGTGATGCTGCCGCATCAATTATGGATCTCTGGTCTTAGAAGACTCGCCAACAATTCAAGTTCCGTTTCACTGAAATGTGAACGTGCCTTTGGAGACGCTTACACTAAAGTGTAACCATTTATTTGCTTACAGTTATAAGAATATCTATGCCTACGGGTGTCTATAGCGCTTGTGCACTTGTGTGTCGGTCACCATTGCGTAATCCTCACCATCGTATCATTTACACACGGAAATCAATATGATAGCTGTGTTTTTGTCATGTAAAGTACTGTATATTGAATATTTTAATAAATGATATCAATCAATGTACATTTCAATCAATTTAAATGTCAATTCTTGTTACATAATTGAATAGAGGGAGAGAGGAAAAAAATTAACATATTATTCCGCATAAAAATGCAATAATAATGGCACTTATTGGTTGTCAACGGAAACAGATATCAGGAATAGTGACAAGGCTATTAAAAACAGCAATTGTCCCATCGCCATAAAAGCGCAATAAATATCCTCTGTCCGTGATTGCCTCGTATTTACCTCATCGGCTGCCACTGTACAATTTGACGATACAGTGCTGACAAAGTGACGGAGATTTTTCGTCTGATGTGAACATTGTGTAGATGTGAGTGTGGGTGGAGGGCGGGGGGGCTCAGAGAAGATAAGATCAAGAGTCATCCACCCTCGTCACATGGAGAGATCGCTGGCGAGAGAGCAGTAAAGTGCTTATCCAGCTAACTGCAGGCACTCTCGCCATTAGGTCATGAAAGCTCTTGAACCGCGGCACTCCGATCCAATCAATAACTGAGTAATCAGAGTATTAGAGCCATCATTTATTCTGACAAGGGCTGCTTTTCCGGGCACGGCCGTTACGCCAGGTTAAGGTCCCCCAGTGCCCAAAGAGAAATACACGAACAGGGGACGAAACATTCGCTAAGCCTTACTGTAGTGACAGAACAAAGCCCGTCTGAATTCTGTGGATTCGGAGAATTTAGAATCGGAGAGTTCCAAAAATGATTTTTTTTCTCTCTCTCCAGGCCCACGCACGTCTCGCCACCATCTTTGCTCTGGCTGATGATGTACCATCTGCACAAAGTTCAATCGCTCGGGGTCAGACTGGGTCAGAGGTCATAGGCTGTCTGCCATTGCTGCTCTCTGTGGACCTGTGCTCTGTGCGTAGGAGAGATGAGAAATTACTGCAATCAAAGCTCGGTGCCCTTGACTTGACCTGAATCATACAAAACAAGCTGTGCCTCTCAAAGCAGAATGTGGCATGGTCTGATGAATGCTGCTGTTGCCAAGGGCCATATTGGCCCCTGACAAGATGTGTTTTGAAGTCTCTGCCTGACTTCAGGCACAGAAATTCAGCAGAGAGATACTGAGATAAATCATGGTGTGCATGTATTTTGCTTGCATTCCTGCCTGCTAAAATGTTATCATAAATTGTACCGTGTTATTATTAGAAATATTTAAGCATTTATAATGCTAATATTTTCGTATTGCATATGGCACAAATATGTCCTTGCAAATACACGTCACGGGATGTAACATTAACGCAAACATTGTGGTATGTTAGAATTCATCCAAGCTGTAAACGGGGAAAATGTGTTGTTTTTCCTTGTGTATAGCATGTACATGAATACGAGCAATTAAAATGTAGTGATTTTAAGACGGAATCATATTACATCGTGAGCAGAAATGATGCATAATTACCTGTTAGAGGAAATAGCTGTAGTTGGCGTCTAAATGATTATGTCAGCTTAAAGATAAACTGTTAAAATGATCATAAAATATACCTAAGCCTATGCTTACAATTCACTAATTTTGTTCTTGTGGACAACACCTTAGTGGTAGAGGGAACTATTGCTATCAACGGTACGTAGTAGCGTTAAAGACTCTTAACATCAGCCTTTTTGCCTAATAATAACAATTGCTTATACAGCATATTAATGAATAATAATAATGATTTTTGTATTGGCATCTCATTTTGCCATGTGACAGTTCTTCCCAAGCACCGCACTTTACACGTAATTGCATTCAATTGGGTTGAATAATTTATACTGATAACTGAATGCCCACCTACAGTGTTATGCATTGGATTCAACAATAATAAAAGTATTATTTCAGGGTGTAGAGCTTTGGGACTAGGACTTACGATGGTGAATTTTTCACTGAATTTCTTTCAGTTACATTGCCCATTATTGGTCATTTGCGAAGGTATATATCAGGAAATAAGGGCAGGTATCTTTCTGGAAGCCACTTTAAAGGGTTTGATGGCACTGGGCAAGCAGAGCATAGAGGAGGATTAACCCTACACTAGCCCCGCTTTTGCGCAGTAGCAAACCATTGTTTAATGCAGCATGAATTGCAATTGCTCTAAATCCCACCGCATGACATCAGGGGGAACACATGTTCCTTCTACTGTATGTGCATGACTGTACAGACTTCATGTAGGAGATGTCGCGAAGCTGATCCACGTTATTCATCTCTCGTCCCTACAACGAAGCACGGCTCTTTAATTGGTTTCTTTACTGTAAATATTTGTATATGTAGTAGGTTTAAAACGCTGTATTTGTGTTCATTTACATCGATTAAATAGCTATCTCTCATCTCATTGTCAGATACCATTTAGTCCCGCGGTGAGCCGGAGCTTATGCCGGCAGAAACAGAGCGCAAGGCAGGGATATACCCACGATGGGACGCCAGTCCATCACCGGGCACTGAGGGCAATTTAGTCTACAAGCCAATTAACCTATGCAGCAGCATGTTTTTGGAGCTGTGGGAGGAGACCGGAGTGCCCGGCGAAAACCCACGCGGACACGGGGAGAGAAGCTCGCAAACTCCACACAGAAAGGCACCCGAGCCGAGATTCGAACCCGGGACCTTCTTGCTGTGAGGAGGCGACAGCGCTACCCACTGGGTCACCGTGCCGCCCTTGAATAGATATGTTTTAAAATCTCTGCCCGTCATTGGAACCTCATCAATGTGTTCTACGTGTGTTATTTATCTCTACAGCATTGTGTAATTTGTTGGTTATTGATAACACAGCTTGTGGACTAATTACGTCTCTTTGAATATTACAATTCTCTGATAGTAGTACCATTGGCAGTGATAATTAAAACTTAATGCGATATTTGCATATTTGAATACCTTCGGCGAAACTTTTATGCCCAGAAAATGTAGTTTACAGAAAAAGATTATAAACGATCTGCAGGAAACACAATGTGAAGCAATGTTGTAGTGTGACATAAAATCAAACAATGCTATTTTATTCCCTGGAATTATTCACAAGTATCATATTTATCATACTGTTCAACTTCAAAAGAGTCCAAGTGAACACAATTTCATACATTTTTTGTAAAAATAATCTATTAATGCCTTCTATGAGTGAATTTAATTGTGGTGGGTGAAATATCGCATACGTGTATGCGCTGTTTTATTTATCCTACGTAATTGCCTTGAATTTTAAATATTGTTTTGTTGGTCATTTCAAAAAGTTGTTTGTGTCGCATGAATCCCGCATCCAGAGCTTGCAAGCTCACTGGGTACTTTCGCTGTAATGATAAACATGTATCTAATAATAATAATCAAAATACTGGTTAACATGCAGTTTCGGGTTAACTCAAGAGATGCACCTACAGAATGCATTGCATATTGGCACTTGTTCCAACAGCTGCAGTGCTGTATGACAATAGTGGCATAATTATTATGAAGTGTTTTTGTGATCCGAAACGTTGAGTAAACCTATATAAGTTTTGTAAGGGTGATACAAAGCTATACGAATACACCCACATCTCTGCCCTTTATCGAGTTCCACCAGTGCCGAGATGGTTAGTGCACTGCCACATTAAATATTTCCAGCCATGTTGAAGCTCGATGGTGAGTGACGTGCAAACCAGTCCTGGTATAGAATGAGTTAGAAGTTGATTACCCGAATAAAAAAAATTGAACTCTGCAGCTCTTTGTAAAGTACCACTCCGCTTCATCCAGCAGTAGATTAGCACAGGGATGTTAACGATGACTATTATGCGTATAGTTTTAAAAGACAGCGTTTTTATTTTTTTGCAGTATTCCTGTTGACCATAGCAGGGCATTGAACTGGGTTCATCGTGCAGAGGCGCTAACCACGGCACTAATGCGCCACCTCACTTTATGCATATTTGAAGAATAATACTCACTTGCTATTGCATACAAAGAAATAGAATTTCTTCATTGGGTTACATATATAATTAACGTGTTGTATATTTATTTTTATGTCTAACCTGTGATTGTGAATTTAACAAACCATGACTATGACCGTTTTGTGTAACTCGCTAATAGTTTCGTGATATGTTCCATGAATGTTCACATCTGGTTACACAGAGGCTTGTGTTTGGAGGCGAAATAGAGATTCGGGGAGAGAAATATAAGCCATTTCTTGCCTTAGGACTGCATCACAAACAGTTAAAATCAAGCAAAGCAATTCTTCTGACTGGGAAAAGGGTCATGTACAGGTTACGCACGCACGTGGTGGTTTTAAACTGGGTGGTTTATTGGCTCTAAGTAATAACAAATGGATGGCACCAGATTATGTGGTGTCGAGTTGCTTTTCTCTGCCATTCATTGGAAGAATGCTTCACCTAGAATTTACAACAGTTTATTGACTGTTCTCTTTTTTTTCCTCCTTCTTGGGAGAAACTGATCCCGTGCCTGTACAGAAACAGATGGGTTTTATTTCTTGCATGCCTAAATTATCAGCGCATTTGTTTTTCTTGTGTGGTCAGTCCAACTGACCCGCTGATTAAATTACCGGTGTGGTTTTGAAGTTTTAGAACAGCTGATGGTGGTCTCCCGTTTCTGAACCTGCTGTCTGTTCCGGACTGCACGCATCCCTAAATATGTTCACTGACATTTGACCGAGACAGTGTGCAGCCATCGACGCACTGACCAGACGAATGTCAATGTTACTCAAGTATCGCGCACCGTGCCGCATGAAAGGCCCTTCCGTGATGATTAAGCTGAGCAATTTGCTTTTTTTTTCAAATTCAAATTATTTAAATCTCAAGAGGCGGTAACGCATGCATGTCTGTGAGGCTTCGCTTTGAAAGTGACGTCGGTGGATCATCTCTGAAGACTCCCAGCCTGCTGAGCTGTGTGATGGCCAAGAGATGGGATTGTTACTCATCCAATCTTGATCTTGAAAAAAAATCCCTCTCTGATGTGGCTTATAATCAGATAATGTTCTTTCCTATTACATGTAAAACACTCATTACCTAACTGGCTAAAAAAATCCCAACACAGCATCACCCTGAAAAAGAATCTTGAACCTTGCACAGCATTGTCAGGGTAAATAATGGACGTTAAAATACCCATAGCTTATTTATACGTTTATAACTACTGGAAATTGTAGACAGAAGGTGTAGCGTCTACTTTAAATATATATATGCATTCATAATCTGTAGCAGTTATTCATGAATTGTGTTTTGAATACAACGTTCCAGCCAAATAGATTGATGCAAAAAGAGCATCCTGAAATGTGTCATGGCGTGTCAGAGGCGCGGGCGCTCAGAATTTTGGTAATTTGCTGCGCAGCTTATTAAGTTATCAGATGAATGCTGCAGTTTACCGCATCTGGCATTTGCTCAAAGATGAGCATTAATTTTGTATACGGCGAGACCCTTTTCAGGCAGCATGTGTGCTGGCCATCCATAGTGCGTCTTATCTCCAAGCAATTACCCTTCTGGCCCAGGCTGACCCCTTGAGGTGTTGGCAGTGAACTCTGAGATTGGGGCTGACCTCCAGATCGATCCCACTGCACACAAGCCCTGCTCTAATTCTTATTAATCTAATGCTGTCAAAGCTTTCTAAAGCTAATCAATAGCCACGCTTGAATTTTTTAATCTATGAGAAAATTATTAGCATACATTGGCTTCTCTCAATCATTACACTCTTTGCATAGTGTTTTAAAATGCATTATGCTTCTTCACTCAACAGGGCGTATGAAACGAAAGCCTTGTGTAAAATGTGGATTGTTTTTGTTTTGCTTATTAATATGTTATTAAACGTGATGTGCCACCGCCTAATGCAATTCCAGTATTGTCAAACTGAACAATGTTCCATATATATTGGCAGCCTGCAAGAAAATTAGAAAATGCTGCCTGTTCTATGCAGTTCTGTGGACTTCTAAGCAGACATTTATCTGAGTTGAAACTCGAAATTCACCAACATAAAACTATGTATGATTCTGAAGCTCACGAAAGAAATTAAGACAAATACAATTCGCATTGCTGTATTCCTGAAACACTGCATGTGCATGTGCTTGTTTGTGCCCTTCTCTAAATGATATGCTAAGCAAATTAAATCGTTCTTCAGAGATCACACACAGGTTGAATAAATAAAAGCAATTGGTTGTATGTGCTGCTCTTGAATGGTTTGGTTTTGGTTTTAAATCTTTAAATTCTGAGGGGTGGGTGCAAAAACACGATTGTGACGTTACTTTAATTTTCCAGCCAATCATGAATTAAAGTTTAATTTAATATACCTACTATTTAAATAGTATAAAAACGTGCTCCACATGTGTTTTGTTGAATGTATCTACCCTGTGTAGGTATATATAACCAATACAAGAAAATACCGTATGTCTTGTGTGCGCTTTTGATTGTATTTGTAGTTTAGATAGGATTAATGATATGGTCTTTTATTTAAAACAAAAAATAACCTCGAAGTCCTGGTGGTGTTGCCAATGGACCCATGTCACAATTCAGCCTTCTAACTGAACACTCAGCTACTCATTCGCTTCGTTCACGGAGAGTGCGGTGGGGAAGAAATGTTTAAAAGCACACGGACTTTGAGACGAGCATTTTCAGGTTTGTTTGATCAGGAGATCACGATTCATTTCAAGGCAGTTCCTTTGGGAGCGGCCGTATCATTGTGCAAAACATTAAAGATGGGTCACCGTTTCAAGCAGTGCACGGTTTTACATGACCAGGCAGGCTTCAGAGTGGCACAAACCATCGAGTCAATGTTGTACTTGCAGATCTGGGGGGGGGGGACGGGCGGGGGGGGGGAACAGAACCATGCTGTTACAATTGCATTGCGAATATGAAACGTGCATTGTCATGCGTATATGCATACCTGCATACGCGTGTATGTGTATGACTATAAAATACTGTACTGTGCTGCTTTACTGCATTGTTAGTGGCATCAATTCTTCCACCATGGTCTATAATAACAGGCGCTACGCAATCATATTTTGTTAACTCTTCATCACCAATTAGCTAACTGCGCAATACGCGGCAGATGTTAGTGAATAAGGCTGCAAGCTTAGCAAAGGCGCGCCATTCTTTGAAAACAGAAACACAGATTTGGCATATGCGCGTCGGATTAATGAAATGTTCTCGGACGCGTTGGCGATGCGAGATCGGATATTGCATCTTTCGCCGTGTACGATTGGTATCTTGTCCGCTTTCAGCTCCGATTTGAATTGTATTCTGGTCCCTTGTGAGAGAGCCTGCATGGAAATCCGAAACAGCTGAGCCTCGCTGCCACACTTTTTTTGAAGACACCCTTTTTGACCTTTTTTTTTGTCATTTTAACATTGTCTCGTTCTTTGATATTTACTCAACTGATGTAGGCGGTGCGGTGGTGGTGCAACGAGCAGCGGCTGCTGCCTCACAGCAAGAAGGGCCCGGGTTCGCTTCACGTCTCTGGTGTCTTTCTGTGTGAACTTTGCGTGTTCTCTCTCCTCGTGCCCTCGTGGCTTTTCGCCGGGAACTCCTGTTTACTCCCACCGTTCAAATACACGCTGCTACCTACGCTGAATTATCCTGCTGAGTAAATTTCCCCCAATACGGTGCCTCATGATGTACCGGCGTCACATCCTGGGTATAGCTCCGCCTTATACCCTGTGTCTACACTACCTGGCCATGCAAGGCACAAGGCATTCAACTTGTGGAATCTGCCTCTAAAGACAGATAATAGTGTCATTTTTTCTGTTGTTTTGCCACAGTGCTATGACGGTGAGAATAAATAAGTTCTAAATAACAATGGTTAATAAATTCATCTCATGTCACTGAGACTTTGTTTAGAACCTTACGAGGATCTGGCATTAAAGTCCCACCGCAGGTCTGTGAGACCATGTGTGGCTCTGCATTGGTGATAAAACCCTGGCAGTGCATGGTTGGAGCACGCGGCAATGGGCATTCCTGCTAATATTGGCTTGCAGACTAAATTGCCTGCAGTGCCCAGTGATTGACTGGCGTCCCATCGTGGCTATATCCCTGTTGTGCGCCCTGTGTCTGCTGGCATAGCCTCCGGCTCACCGCGACCCTATACAGGACTAAGCGGTTTCTGACTGACGAGATGATTCATGGCTGAGTGACTGCACGAGGATGCTTTAGTGTATCTACATTTTAATGAGAAAATATATCTTCAGCCTGTTACAACAGACTCTTTAATCTCAACAGTAATAAAATAAAAAACTTGCACAAATCCCACATCTGGTCATGGGCGAGACACAGGTACGGATGCATAGCGAGGAAACCGTAGAGAGGGGGAAAGTCAGCCAGGAAGGCAACCGGTGTCAACATTGCAGACAGTGCTTTGCATATGTTTTGATGCTATCGGCCAATTAATTATTGAGTGTTTTATAGTTGCGAGAGGAAACAGGAGAACCTGGAGGAAAACCACTTATATTGGGGGGGGGACCACAACCCCCACACAGAAAGGTGCCCAAGGTGGGAATCGAACTGGAAGTATTTTCTTCTGGGAGGTGCAGATGTTAACACTGCACCATCCTGAAACCCACTTGTAAAATCACCCGTCAGAATTTCGAAAGGCTGCATCATGCTTCCAACAAGTTAACATATCAATATTATGGAGCAATGGTGCAACGGTTACTGTTCTATGATTCTGATAACACGAGTTCGATTTCTGTCAACAACTAACATCAGTAGCAAGCGATATTTAAACCTGGGGCGGGGGGGGGAGATGGGTGCTTCACCAATCCATTATTTACCAGTGCGGTGTGAAGTATGGTCAAACCACCCCCATTACTGACAGTGCAGAGACCTTCATCTGGCAGGGGATTGATAAAGTGCTGTAATTTACTGCATTGTACATAGAATACAGTGATTTGACTGTATTGTATAAACAATACAATGGAATACAGTATAAACAATACAGTACACACCGATGTTTGTTTTTTGTGGATGCTTTTTTGCGTAAACCATGTGAGAAACCGGTTTGAGACATTGTCTTCTCGGGAGCATACGGCAAAGTTCTCAACACAATAAGACTAACATTCGTTATCATCTCATCTCATCTCATTATCTGAAACCGCTGAATCCTATATAGGGTCACGGTGAGCCGGAGCCTATCCCGGAAACACAGGGCGTAAGACAGGAATACACCCG
>JAZEWT010000015.1:16497023-16507191 GCA_036362905.1 Mordacia mordax
TGCCCGGCCAAAACCCACACGGACACGGGGAAAACATGCAAACGTCACACAGAAAGGCACCGGAGCCGAGATTCGAACTCGGGACCTTCTTGCTCTGAGGCGACAGCGCTACCCACTGGGCCACCGTGCCCGCCCGTGCTAATACACGCACTTCCAAGGTGCCTAAGAAGTGTTGCTACATAAAGGGGTTTCTCTCCAAATCAAGTTAGAGTAATTGAGGTTGTTAAACACTTTTAGAGGGGCTAATGTTACTTGAAGCCATAATTATGGCAGGAGTTTGAGTGATTTTGAGGCTCCTCTCTAAAGTAGTCATACTTTAATCATTAAAAAGGGGAGCGCACTTAAAGTAGAAATTGTAAAATAAGAGATTTGACTTTTCCAAGTATTTGTGTATATTGAGAATCATATACTGAATATACATCCTTTGATTTGCTTGCAACTGTGTTTAAAAGTTATCCAAACTAATAAAGTGGTATATTCATTGGATCACGGTTACAGCCATTCATCTATATTTTTGGAAGACAATTTCTAAACGATTTCCTTTGAAATGTGGTAAATATTATTTTCACAATAAATATTCCAACAACACGATATGTATAACTATACGTCTTGAGAATATAAGTCTGCTGCATAAGCAATGCTGCTGACGAGAATAAAAGTCATGATTCGGAATAATTTTTAAGTCCACTGCTGGCTAAAAGCCTCCCCTCAGCGTGTCGCTCATGAGGGCACCGTTGTCCACAATTAACCTCTCTTCTCGCTGTGGATTCGTGGGAGGGCACCTTCATATGGGTCAGAGGTCACACACTAACGCGAGCCATGGCAAGGAACTGAACTTAAGTTTCTGGGTTCACTGGGCAGCGGAGGTTAACACTGTAGTTTTTCCGCTGCTGATATAAGACTTAAAAACCAGTTCTTTTCATAATAATAATAATAATAATTGCACTTCCAGAGCGCTTTTTCACCCGAGGGTAACACAGAGCTGCACAGAGCTGCAGAGAGAACGGCATGTCAACAACAACAACATCAGAACAGTTCACCGGAAAGTCAAAAAATTGAAAAAACATTATAGTAGCACATAACATAAGCGATAAAAAATAAAAGGTATTCCTTAAAATAAAAAAAGGGTAAGTTAACACTTCATCCGTAAAGCGGCAATGATTTCCAGTTTCAGGAGTTGTGCGTGCTGTATAAAGACGTGATTATTGCAGAAAAAAAACCTGCTAATTAAATATTCAGACTGTAAGGCTGCATAATTTAGAAGGAATTTGTTTGCGCTGTAATGCCGTTAAAAAGTATCATTAAATGCCATCAAATTAATTTACATTGCATGCATACAGCCAACCTTTAAACCAATGATAACAAAGAAATGTGATCCTATCTAATAGACTGAATGACGATTTTACTTTTAAATGCCCTCTGGGAGCTGAATTTGCAACATACCCATTTTATGAGTGTGCTAAAAGGGTTTGCCATCTAACCTGCATTATGAATGTAACGCAGAAATGCGTCCCAAGTGTTTTCCTTGGTGAAGGCTCTGAGCTACCTACTCTTCTTGTTTGCTGAAATGTGGTGGAATTCAAGGTTACACCTGAATGCTGAAGGTCAGTGCCAAGTTTAATTTGATTTTGTGTCTTAAATTAATCTGATCTTTGATCTTATTGGATTTGCTTCTTCTCGCTCGGAGCTAAAATCAATTACTGTACATCAGCTCTGATAATGTCACCCCCTCTTTGACCATGCACCAGGCAGTGTGGTGGTGGGGGAGAGCCACAGATAATGTGGTTATTGCTCCTGTCATCTGTGTTTGTGTCTGCCGATAGCTGGCGCTGGGGAGGGTCACACCCCTGGAGTTAACCCCTTGCCATTGCTTGGTTAGAACATCTCTGCCTTTATGGGCACTCTACCATCTTTTTATTTTGAGATTGAAAAATGGTATTTCTAAAAAAATATTAATCTTATTTTGCCCTTTGGTTTTCGTATTTTCAGGTTCAGCATTACAGACAATGAGCTCAGTATA
This sequence comes from Mordacia mordax, assembly GCA_036362905.1. Classification (NCBI taxonomy): domain Eukaryota; kingdom Metazoa; phylum Chordata; class Hyperoartia; order Petromyzontiformes; family Petromyzontidae; genus Mordacia; species Mordacia mordax. The sequence continues at coordinate 16,499,044 of JAZEWT010000015.1, forward strand.
ATTTTCCGTAACATTTCCAATGCTGACATTCATAATTCATCATTGTGAACTAGCCTTAGTGTCACTTGTACCTCAGATTAAACTTAATTTAATTCACAACAAACATTTCAAAAAGAAGATAAAGTTCTCTATGTAAACTGGCTTCATTAGCACTGCTCTCTCCAGCCTAGGCCAGAAAGTGGCAGTAGAGAAGTGTTTTTAAAGTTTCCACTGTCCTGGCTGCCACCCATTTTTGCCTCTCCCACTAAATTCCCAACCCCCCCCCCCAAAGTTTTACAAACGTGCTGACCAACCAACTCGTGACTTATTCACCCCCCTGGACTCTGTTTTCCTCTCATCAGCTGGTTAACAAGCCCTGGTCATCTGACCCTGCCTTGTAAGAACTTCACGAGGACGTAGAGGGCACAGGTGGCAAAACAGAAATCCATGTGAAAGGTCAGAGACTCACAGCAGTACTTTACTGCCAGCGGCTCTGTGACAGGGAACTCTCGGGTTTTACAGCCTGCTTAAAATCCCACGTGTGCCATAACCTCCCCTGCATAGCACAGAATTGTTAGCGACAGATAGGATGGTTGTAATGAAACCTTGAACTTGTAAGGTTTCCAACGGCCTCGAATGTAAAACCAGTCGCTGAAAATCGTGTCGCATATTTAAAGTCTAAATTGCATTTGTGGCGCAAAGCAGCTTTGAAATTGTCACGTCTACGTGCAATGTAGCACAATCTGCTCAGTTAACACACACACACATTTCATGTTTACGGCGCTAAGCAAATATAAACTGTTATTAATTATTTTTAGACGTTTTTGGGGTACAAAGCAATGGGGAAATAAAAAGGTGCTTTGGGTCTGGCATGTGTTTTTTTTTACACGCGCGTGGTTCACTTAGCGTGAACACAACTGAGTCAGCCAATGGTCCCCAATTAGATACTTGATGCTGAACCAGGAGGGGATGTCACTTTGAATTTGTGTGACCCATGTTTTACCTCAAGGCCTTCGTTTGCCTGCACTTAACATTGCACCCACGACGGTTTCGCTGGCAAAATACAAACCAGACATTAAAACGCCATTTAACTTGAACACCTACGGGCTTTCGTGTTTTAATTATTTGATAGAAAATTCTAATTTTAAAATGTAATTTAAGCGGCGGAATTTCCTTGGCATGTAATTTTTAAAAGCTGCGCTATGCAAATTGATCTTATTTTGCTCTTATGGGTTTGTGCGAAGTGTAGCATATTGGGTTTTGGCCAAGTGTAAAGTATTGTGTGGCCAGATTTGCCACATACTGTATTATCGAAGACTTATTGAAGCATCGTCGGCAATTTAGACGAAATTGTGTATTGGTGATTAAAACATCCATACTATTGTTAAAGTTAACACATCAAGAAAGCTGACAGCTGATATGTATAAACGATAGAATTAAGGTGGCATTAGTTATTAGAACATAGTTATAATGTATATACGATGGGATCAAATCTATGCTAGATGGTGAAATTGTTTGGGTGTTTTTTTTTTTAAGTATCCATGCACTTTCAGATTAATAAACGTCTTTCCCGTTTTCACCATGATACCACATTGCACGAAATTTAATATGCAGCTTATCTCAATGAAACTTGTTTGGAAGTGTCCTAGCAAGCGAATAAGAAACACAAGTAAAATAAAACTATTTCAGAATGCCGTTTTGAGTGTAATGTAACATATGAGAGGCCTTAATCATTAAAAAAAACAACCGGCTAATTAAAAATAATGAGTTAGGTTTTACTTAACATGGAAAGGAAAGATCTCGAAATTTCAGTTTCCTTTGTAAAACAGTACTTTTTTCTGTCGGTGGCAATTAAAATACATATCATGATTAATTAAAGTGTTATTTCCTGTGTAAGTTCTCCGCAGAAACCTCATGTATATTCGTGTAGTGGCCAAGTAAAAGATTTATTTGCACTACATGAGTGTGGCGTTTAACATCGATACTTTGTAATGCTCCACATTCGTACATGCCTCCCCTGTAGCACAAGACCATTATGAGCGTCATAGTGGAGAACACAATTAACACAACAGCCAAGCAGACAAGGCATCGCCTTCATACATCTCTTTACGTGAAAATATTAAACTATTTGCTTTACACAACCCAACGACCCCACAGCCTTCCAAGAGTGTAATATTTCAGCAGTGTTAATTGAATACAAGCAAGCATCAGTTCAAATTTTCTACATGCAGCGTCACATGAGTGGTCAGCCTTGCTGGACTGGGTGGTGGTGAAGACCCAGAAGATGTTATAGGCCTCCCTTTGTTATCACTTGAGATCTCTGTAACGCCACAGTGATTGGTCTCGGCACTCCTTCACTTGCAGAGATAATGCCTCGTCTCATCTGAGGTCACAAGACACTTGGTCATCTGCTCAATGAGGTCATACGCGCACTTTGGTTTTGCCACTTTCATAAAAGTTATGCAATCAGACCACCTGCCATGTACTTAGGTCACCGCTCACGCACCCATCTGGAGTGGCGTTTTCCAAAACTTCATCATCGTTATCAATATCTGTTTAATCCTGTACAGGTTCGCGGGGGGCCTGAGATTATCTCGGCAGACAGAGGGCGTAAGGAGTGGCTATACCCAAGATATGGCGCTAGTACATCGCAGGGCACTTGGGGCAATTTACTCAGCAGGCCAATTAACCTCGGCAACATCGTGTATTTGGACGGTGGGAGGATATCGGAGTACCCGGCAAAAACCCACGCGGGCACGGGGAGAGAAGCTCACAAACGCGAACTCCACACAGAAAGGCACCTGGGCCGGGAATCGAACCCGGGACCTTTTTGCTGTTAGGCGACAGCGCTACTCACTGCTCCACCTCGTTTTGCAAAACTTGACACTTCCATTCAGAACAAAATCTTTGGAAAATAACGTTCAGTATCACTCTCCGTGGGGCGGCGTGGTGGCCCAGTGGTTAGCGCTGACGCCTCACAGCAAGAAGGTCCCGGGTTCCAATCTCTCGGCTCGGGTGCCTTTCTGTGTGGAGTTTGCATGCTCTCCCCGTGTCCGCGTGGGTTTTCGCCGGGTACTCCGGTTTCCTCCCACAGTCCAAAAGCATGCTCCTGGATAGGTTGATTGGCTCGCAGACTAAAATTGTCCAGCAATGCCCGGCGATGGACTGGCGTCCCGTCGTCGGGTGTATTCCTGCCTTACGCCCTGTGTTTCCGGGATAGGCTCCGGCTCACCGTGACCCTATATAGGATTAAGCGGTTTCAGATAATGAGATGAGACGAGATCACTCTCCGTTAGGCATACCTTTCGCTTCCAAAGTTGGCAGCGCCTGCAGCCGTTGAACGCAGAGGAGAGAGGGGGAACACTCGACATGGCTATGTTGAAAGAACAGCTTTTGGAAAGCAGTTCTCATTCATAGAGCTGTAAAAGTCTACATCAGTACATAAGTACGTTTACATTAAAACGTTGCATTTCCACAAATTAACATCTGTAAACAAATTATGTTGAAAAAATCAAATTTACATTATCATTTACATTTGCGTTTTTCCCCCCTGATATGTTTATCAAGTCATTACAGTACTTATCCTGATTTTAGTTGTTACGAAATCAAATATTTTCATTGACCTGAAATGAGGAACTTGGCAAATTGCCCATCACATTGGTATATTGCAGAGTATTGTCAAGTATTTGTTTGAGCAAAATAGATGAAAATCTGATGCCATGTCACATATGAGATGAGACTGAAATAATGAATAATATAGGGATATATTTTTTGATCACTTTTAAAATGTAGAATTCTGAAAATGGATTCACTTTTTAATTACGGTTTAACAGTTTGCATTATTTTAATGTACCCCCACTTCTAATTGCAGTAATTGTTTTAAGGCATTTAGGAGGAACCAAAATGAAATTAAAACAGCATTACCACGTTAAACTTTTCCTCAAATAGCAATTATCCTTCTGGTACAGTTTTCATATCCCATAATCTGTTAAAACTACAACTTAAAATGTAAAACAAATGGGACCATTGATGTCATGACATTCCTGTTGAGAAACATTGAGAATTGCTTTGTGTTACTGTGAATGCATTCATTTCACTAATCACTAACGGAAAATTATACGGCTTTGTAAAAAAAAAGCAGTTGTAAGCTGGAATAACAAGCGTTGTTTTCAAACTGTGAAAACTAGGAGTTGCATTACCGACGTACTTTAAGTTTAGCATCTGATCACTCTTTGGGAATTTGTCAACTGGTTGTGTGGAATTTGTTCCCTGCTTGACCTCCTTATGATCCTTCCCACCTGTCAATGCCAGAAGGACCCATGAAGTAAGGCTTCATAAATCCTGGCCTGCCACAGGTGACAAGGGGGTTGCACGCCCAAAGCCCCTTTATCACCAACGCAAGAAATACTGAAGATTCCCACTGCAGCCAAAAGTTTATTCTTAGATAAAAAGATGAATAAGTCTTCCTCCCCCACCCTCTGCCTTCAGTTGGCCCTTGAATGTCTAGGCCAGAGCAATCGTCTGGGGAAAATGAATAAATAACAGCAATAAAGCACTCAATTCCACTTGTTTTTTTTTCTGGAGGGGAGTTGACCGCGGAGTGACCCTTGCACCAGATATGGGCTAAGGTTCAGCTGCAGGTCAGTGAAAGCGCCAAAAGAAACTGTGTGCCTGCAAAATATTCATTCTCACGCACGCACACTATTACAGCGTTCTGTTTAAAGTTTCTTTACTCTTTTTGCGTGGCATGGGATCTCGAACATTTTATATTGTGCATTGAGCGTCAGTATCTCGTCTCTTTTACAGTGAATAATAACAATACGTGCCTATATATAAAAACAGAGTATAACTGGGCTGTTGGCTTAAAGTTATCACTGACAAATATTCCAATAAAATGGATAGTTGTATACTAAAACGGCATTGTCACTCCTACTTATTCTGGGCAGTTATATGAATGTAAAATAGGACGCAAACAAGATCAATATCATGTTGGGAAAGTGGCACCATGGATTTGCGTAGAAACATACAATTCCCAATGCTGACACTTAAACATGTAGATATGAAAAACAAATCGTGACCTTTTTTTTTCAATTCATTGGAATTAATCTCATTGGCACGTCACAAGATGAAGGCCCCAATCAAAACCTTCACCACAGGGGGCCCGTGGGAGAGACCGAGAGACTATGTCTGGACTTTGAAAACATAATTTAAGTGGCCCTTTTATTATAATATACACAGTAGGGGGAGCACTTTCCCACAGGGTCTGCTATGAGATGTTTGTTCCATGACAAAGGAAACGGATTTTTTTTCTTAACAACGGATTTCAGCAAATAACGTACAAGCCTAAATGTAATATGATGAGAGTTTTTGCGTGTGTAATCACTGGTGAGCAGCGTGAGACCATCAACATGCCAGACTTGTACACATATACCCAAGAAGGATATATCAGTGTTATGACCTCTAAGCTACTAAGCTATGTCAAAACGTTGCTATAAGTGCGCATAGGCATAGTTGTGTGCAAACGACCACATAAGCAAATGACTGAAGTTAGTATATTCAGAATGCTTTGAAGCTATGTTTTGTACTGGCTTTCGTCTTATACTTAGCAAGCTCTGAAATTGTCATCATCCCAAAACATCTCTGGCATTGTGCAATGCATATCACAAGACTGCTTCCACATTTACCAACTGCTAAAGTCTCCGAGATGAAGGTGACCTTGACCTTCACTTAAGTATTTATTTTTACTTGAACCCCGCTGACACAATGCACACCTCTTATTTTAATATTGAAAAATGATACCTTGCTAATTTTATTTTCGTTTAATATATGAAAAAAATCCTTGCCAATTTTGTTTTTGCTACATCTCAATCAAACATCCAGTACCTTAGTGTTTGTTTGCTAATTTAAATTCCACTTAATTTGCAGCACATTAAATCTGGATTTTAAAAGACGTGAACGTTGAAGGGCAATCATACAAGCACCTGCATGAAGACCAGGTCGGAGCAAACAATTTGAAGGCCACCCCAGGTGAAACCTTTTTCCAGCTCTTTGATGGAGCGGAGCCCATGACATTGGTGATATCTTTATGATAAGTATAATCCATCGGTGTGATACTGAAGCTTAAAAAAAAAAATATTTTACAGCGTACATCATTTGAACATGAACACAATGAAAGAAGGTTGTGGTGATTTAACATTTGTAATTGGCCAGCGTTAGGGAACCTGACAAGTAAAGTCATTTCCTCTGAAGTCTTATATCTCCGTACTCTCTGGAGGTCCACCTTCAATAGCATTGGAAATCTCCAAGGAGCCCTCCTTCGATTTTTTCCTTCCCTTTGAAGGTGGTCTCAAACCAACGCTGTAGTGGAATAAAGAGCAACACTGAGTACTGGAGAAATAGTTGTAATTGGCAGGAGGTATGACTTCATTATAATTCAGTTGGACGAAATAATAGTAATTGCATGTTCAATGGCCAAGTAGCATTGGCTTTATTCACCAGAAATGGAGCAGTGATAATAGTGTTAATAGACACGTAGCAGACCAGAGTATAAGTAAGGACTGCCACATAGAATGCGATTGTGGTTGTGTCTGTGGTTTACCCGGTTGCGTTGTAGTTCACTGCTCCCGGTCAACGTCGGTGATGGTTGATCTGAAACGTTTCTTGGCCTCCTCAAGGTCCACTCGGTGTGAAAACATCACCGCTCGCCATGCTGCGTGTTTGCTGGCCATCCGCCCCCATTGTGTGCTGTGCTGGCCTTCGTGGATGTTCACTAAAAGCACTTGCTTCAAAAGTCTGTTAAGGCTGTACCTGGGGATCTTTATCTTGTGCTTTACCCTTGGCTGTATCCTACACGATCAACATGCCCCAGAGGCCTTTGCCTCAGTGGTCCCTCACCAGGGTGTGAAGGCCTGCGTTACATTATCATTCACTTCACTGGCGACACACTGGAAATGAATGGAAATATCAATAAGTATTGAGAAATTAATTGATAACGTTAATTTTAACGTTCGTCTAATCTTGTTAAGGGACATTGAGTTTTTAACACCTTAAGGAATGTGTTACCGCACTATCACAGCTGACATAGCCCACTCTTCGTACTGCAATTGCTTAATTTATTCTTGAGCATTACATTCATAAAAACCAATTATCCACAACGTGGTAAATAATAATTATGATAAAGCAGATTGTGGATTTAAATTAAAATTATTGACCATATTTTGGAAGGTGATAATTTGTTTTGTATGTGGCGCTATAGCATATGGAGCTATTGGAAAAATAATTGACATTTTGTATGATTTTATAATTGTTGGTATTTCAAAAAAAATCGAAGCGATTTAATTTTCGTTACTATATTCTTTTTTTGTGATGCAAGTCTAATCATGCTATATTTATGGGACGCGGTAGCTCAGTGGTTTGCATTTCTGGACTACAAACCTGGCCATACCGTGTTCGATTCCCATTCACATCAAACATCAATGACGATTTTTTCCACCGGTACTGGGCCTCCCCCAGGTCGACTCATCCTCAAACGAGTACCTAGTGCGGTGTGTAAATATCGTCACTCGGGAGACAAAGGCGGCTAGGCGTGGTAGTGGCCACCCAGCCGCTCGTGTGCCGTGTCGGCCTTCAGTGGTGCTACTCGCCAACAGAACTTAACCCTACAGTCTGTTAAGCCTTTACGGGCGCTCTTTGTCATTTTCTTTTTTTGTGGGGATATTTGGAAGCTAATTGGAAATTTGTAAGAATTTTACAATTGTTTATATTTTACAAATTACGAAGCTTGTTTTGTGATTGAAGCGTGGCCAGACTAATCTAATCATATTAAACACCTATACTTGAATTCATTTATTTAAACACGTACAACACCCATACACACAGTAACTACACGCATTTCTGGGGCTCTAATGATTGTTGCAAAAGGTTAATTTCCACCTAACATGGTACGCGGAGCATACCAATGCAGATATTCAGTGTGGCGCTGATAGCTTGTGACCCCCTCCCTCGTTTAATTATCTGCATGCCAACGGGTATGTAAAGTAACGTGAGCAATATACAACTCGCATACATAAACGTTATTAATACGAAATAAATAAGGGTCATTGAAAACAGAAATTAATAAGCGAAGGACAACAAACGTTACGGTCAATTAAATTGGAGGGGGTTTGGGGG
>JAZEWT010000015.1:16508030-16519988 GCA_036362905.1 Mordacia mordax
CGTCGGTATATCCTTGCCTTGCGCCCTGTGTCTGCCTGGATAGGCTCCGGCTTCACCGTGACCCTGTATAGGACTAAGCGGTTTCAGACAATGAGATGAGACGTATTGTTGGTCAGCGTGTAACTTTTCTCACAGAGCTGAAATTCTATTGGTGCAAATAACGCGAATGCTGATGATTGATTGCCAAAGCTGTCCTCTCGGGATCGCCGCGTCGACGTTTCGCCTCCCACGCTGGAGGCGAAACGTTGCGAAGGAGAGAGGAGGAAGCGCTCGACACGGCTACCCACGAAGAGCAGCTTTGGAAAACAATCGCCACGTATCGAGCCGTGAAAACCTACATGAGTGCAGCACTAATACTGTGACTAATATTACACACTTTCTTTATTTACTACCGAATTAAGCCATGCTCCACGCTATTACTGGTCTCCACGGACCGCCAGGTGGCGCTCGCGGCCCACTGATGGGTGGCGTCCCGTGGGTTAAGAATGGGGAATACACGCACGGCAGCATAGAGAGTACTATACAACAATTGATTTTGCTACATTGCTCTCTGCTTCGCGCCAGTCCCACAGCTAATTATACTTGTTACACGTCGCGGTCACCACACATCTAAGTGTTGTCCAGATTCAGCACTGTCCAGGTTCAGGTTAGATTAATCATTGACGTGTACTGATCAATTTCGCAGAATTAAACACCACCGTCTCCTAATGCTGTATCTAAAAATGACATTTAACTTTGGCTGTACACAAAATAATATTGTGTGCTCTGTACAGTTTATATATTTTAACACGTATTTAATGCAAAACACATGTTTTTTTTGAGCAGACAGTCTAGATTGGTGTAACACTCCAGCCATATTAATTGCTGTGTTGAAAAAACACCCTTCATCATGCTGTAAGCGTGCAGTTTCTCATTTTTATACCATCAACTGTTGAACGGAAAAAGAGTTAAGATTATGAATTGGTTTTGATGGTACAGCCCCCATTAAGCATCCCTGAGAATGTTGAACAAAGCGATCTTTTAAATGAAATATGTAGGACTTGGCACTATGGTCTGCGAGCTTATAAATCAATTCAGGGATGATTGGGACCATCTAGAGGCAGAGACTGCTTTCATCCTGACGGCGGAGGGGCACCAGGTCTTTAAATTACTCTCCTGCCACGACACGAACCACAGGGATGGGAATTTGAGGCACTGCACTGGAAAGACCAACAGGGAATTTTCGCAAAAACTTCAGCATTAATTTAAATCCAAAGTTTAATATATTCAACATATAGTTTAAAACCACAAGCGATGCTAGTTTGTTGAGTAATATAGTTTCTTTTATCGTACTGTCGTTCTTTCATGATAGTTAAATAATCGTGCCTTGATTCTAAAGTACTTAACATATCAGCAGTTACATTTTTGTTAAACAAATGGAAAGGTAAAGCTCGTTAAAAACGGGCTTACTCGAACTCGAAAATGATTTCACCGGGAATTACTTCACCAGCCTTATGTTTGAGATGCTTAGCATTACATGATAACATGTGTGGAATAATTAATTTAATTGGCCTTTGTTAGCCAAGTGGGAGAACAGGGAGGGCTTGACTGCCAAACTCAAGTCGTGGTGAGATGGACAAGGTGAGAGGGCAGGCCCTGTGTGGGTGGCCCTGCACTCTGAGGGATCCATCTCTCGGTCCTGGCACCAAGGAGGTTGATTTTGCAGAGTGCTTTGAAGTTGATACATTTGTACTGCATAGAGCAGTTACCTCCCACTTTGTCCCACAACCTACAGGGTAGGGAACGTCGTGCTGTTAAACTCACCTCATCCCATTGTCAGAAACCTCTAAGTGCTGTACAGGGTCGCGGTGGGCAGGAGCCTATCCCGGCAGACACAGGGCGCAGGGCAGGGCTATACCCACGATGCGACGCCAGTCCATCACCGGGCACTGCGGGCAATTTAGTCTGCAAGCCAATTAACCTATACAGCAGCATGTTTTTTGGACTGTGGGAGGAAAACGGAGTGTCCCCGGCGACAACCCACACAGACACGGGGAGAGAACACGCAAACCCCACACAGAAAGGCACCCGAGCCGAGAGTCGAACCCGGGCCCTTCTTGCTATGAGGCGACAGCGTTACCCACTGGGCCACCGCGCCGCCCGTGCTGTGAAAGATTTTTTTAAATAAATGCGGCGAATGTCTTGTTAGTTGTTATTGTAAACGTATGGGTGTGTGTTGGATGTAGGTTTCCACAGCTCGATGTATGAGATTTACTCTCAAGAGCTGCTCTTTTGGGATAGCCATTTGGAGCGTTCCTCCTCTGCTCCGTCGCTACGTTTCCACCGCGCAGGTCATCATGCGTCCAACATGGGAGGCAAAAATGTCGCGAAGGTCAGAGGAGAAAATGCTTAACGTGGCTCATCTTGAAAGAACAGCTCTTGGAAGCAATTCTCAAAATCTGAATTTGTGAATACCATAGCCCCAGCAAGCAACCACACCACACTATGACCCACCGACCTGAATAATATTCATGATTATTGTTGGCGTGTAGTACAACATTGTTGGCATCTAGTATCAAAACCTAATGATACTATTATTGTTGTTATTATCAAAACCTATCTTGTGCCTCTTTACTTTAACGCAGCATTTAATGAAGACCTGACGGAGTGTTAATGCAGCACCTCAGTAGTAGGTAGGTGAGGTGTGGACCGCCACACTCACCTCCTTGTGGGCATTGATGGTCTGAGTAGGTGCTTTAGTTCACAGCATTTGGCAGTCAATTTATATTGAAGCTGGAAGGAACAGCTGCGTAGCTCTTTTCAACAGTTGTCCAGCGGGGGGAGGGGGGGTCAGCGAGTGAGTAGATATCTTGGGACAACAGTCCATCACAGGATGAGTGGGAGGACAACTTTGTGTGAATGTTTATCAAAGGGGCACGTTTTTTACAAGCATTATATCAAAGGTAGCATCCTATCCGGGCGTTGGTAGTGGTGGTAGTGGTGGTGGTAGTCATAGTGGTTGTGGTGGCAGTCGTAGTAGTTGTGGTAGTGGTGGAGACATTGGCGGATGGTGGCAGCAGTGATGGTAGTACCAGTGCAGTCATGGTAGTTGTGGTGGTGGTGTCGGTGGTGGTCATGGTGGTGGTGACGGTGGTGGTGGTGGTGGTGGCGATGTTCATGGGACATATGAGGGAGATAGTTGCTGAATCTAGATGTAACAAATAATGTGAACCTTCCTTGCTGTGGGTGTCACGGTGCAATAGCCAGGCTCACCAGCAGAAGACAGTAGAGACAGTGGACTCATCTCCATCTATTTCCATCTGCGTGCAAATGGCGTGTTGCTCGCTCGTGTGCATAGCTATTCTCCCTGTTCTCCAATTACGTCCGCTTTGTACTAAGAATTATCAATTGGCTTTAAAGAACTTAATATAAAAAGCCAGTTTTGCAGGACCCCTCCTGAAAGAGAGGCTTATGTCCCAATATGACTTTTATGGATGAATAAGTAAATTAATGGTGTAAAATTATTATTATTATAGTGCACATTACCATTAAACAAGTTCGTGTTTTTCTTTCTCAGTGAATATGTAATTCTCTTGATGCATATCTTAACGTAGATTATTTCAATATATCCAAGACGTATGAAAGTATATCACATTCAAATGTTGCAAGCAAATATTACGTATTGTGTTTTCACGACATGAAAGGAAACATGACAGTCAACAGCTGCGAGATTACGAAGCGTAAATGCTACGGTGGGTCAAGCCAAGTTAATGCACACTCGTAAAAAAAAATTGCCAGAAGCTATCGAATTAAGTAAAAAATAAAAGCTGCTGTAGTTAGCTTTTCTCAGTTGGCATAATCCTGCAATGCTGTTTCTTGTATCCCCAAGTGTATTAGAGACATAACCACAAACGATCGAGATGTTTTCGTCGTGACTGTTTACGTAACAGCAACAAAGGCACGTCGGGTGGCCAAATCTACCGTACAGGTGACTGCAAACCAAAGAGACACAGGCACGGTTGTCATTATGCGATAGTAGCTCGATAGCCACGTTGCTACGCGTGCATCTTGTAGCCTTTTCCTCACTCTAGCGCCATGCTTCATAACCCTCAAGATAAAAAAAACACTAAATGTCTTGCCGCCTGAGATTTTCATGGCGATGCTGGTGCTTTCATGTTTAACTGGTATTAGAAACTACAGTGCCACTAATATTCCTAATAGATTTTAATATGTGTTGACAATAACTAAAACATATTTGCATTTTTCAAAGTATGCGATATTGTTAAGAAGTAATCATTGTGCCTGATTTTGGTGCTATTAAGGCTCACTTGCTTTGATCACGCATACCACTTTCAATTATAAAGGGGTTTTTTTCTCTCCTGAAATAGTAATAATAAATTGAAATAATTGGCTATTATATGCTGTCACAGTACATTGTAAAATCATTTTCTGGCGAATGCTTGATTGACTTGATTCCTTGTGGAATGCATTCGCTGTCTCCATTCTCATGTGTTAACGATTGTCAATATTTTGTTCAGAAACATTATATGTACAGAGTGTTCTATTTTGGGGAGAAGGATGAGACTATAAATACCTTAATGGCATGAACATTTGAATTATGTGCAAAATGCATACGCATTTATTATTTTGAAAACTATTATTGACGTTTGTTTTACTTAGGGATGATATTAACATGCAATCATATCTACGCTTCCAATTTGCAAGATTACAACTTAACCACAGTGTGTGTATTTAAACTTGCACATATATTTCCATGTAATGTTTATAAAAACAATACATTTGATCCTTTATCACTAGGTCGCTATAAATCACAAATAAAAATACAAAACGCAGACATTGTGTCATACCAGAGTAATGTAGCATTATGAGTCACTGCATAAGCTAATGTTTTCCAGCTGTATGTATTTTCCTTCGAGAAATGTCATGTATCTGTTGTCCTTAATCATTCATTGCAGCTTTCAACTAATAATAATTTTCCTGCCTACACTGTTTTATTAAAAACGATAAAGAAAGTTATAACTTCATGGTAGTGCAGTGAGCAGTGCTGTCGTCACGCAGCAAAGAGGTCCCGAGTTCGATTCCCGGTTTGGGTGCCTTTCTGTTTCGAGTTTGTGTTCTCCACGTGTCTGAGTGGGTTTTTGTTGGGTACTCCGGTTTCTTCCCACAGTTCAAAGACACGCCGCTCACCTTTTAATTGGCCTGCTTAGCAAATTGCCCCCAGTACCCTGCAATGTACTGGCGTCACGTCATGGGTATAGCCCCTGTTTTGCACCCTTTGTGCGCAGGTATAAGCTCCCTCCCCCGACCTTGTACAGGATTAAGCGGGTATTGATAATGATGATGATGATAATTACCATGTAATATAAACAAGTTGCTGGTGCACACCCTGCTCCTAACCTGGTTATAGCTGCAAACAGCCGAAATTAAACAGTACAGAGCTAACCCTCAATGTGTGGCTGTCGTGAACCTCGATCTAACTTTCATAAAAGCAACAACTGCCATTCGCCACTCAGTGGCGATGACAACCACATATACCAACACCTACAAACCCTTTTGGCAAATCTGGACGGCAGCGATGGGTCCAATCAACATCTGTTTAAACTTTTTGTAGCCAAAGATACACTTACCAATAATTCCTTCTCCAACAATATATATGGTGGCGCTGTGTTGAGAGTAGCGCATACGCACGATTAACAAGAAAACTCACCTCGTCAATAGTGCTACCTTAAAGTGAAACATATTTTATAGGTGATGTTTTGTATAATGATATGAAGAAGGGGCATTGCCTGAAACGCCACCTATGATTATTAACTTTAAGGCAGTGCTGTTTGTCAACAAATGTTGTTCTCTTCTATAGCAAGGAATCTATAAGGAATATGTGAGTCCCCCTTCTCCATAAGCTACGAGCGGTACATTTATTTCCATTGTCCGTGACCACAGAATAATAATGTTATAATTATTATTACATTTATGGAGCGCATTTCACCCGAGGGTCACGATTACTATCTCCCAAAAAAATAAACTACGATTTTTTTCCTCCGCAGACAATATCCTCGACCCTCAATAGACCTAGTACTGCACGCAACTTGTAGCTGGGTTTTAAAGCTCCAAGACAGGCGTTTTCAACACTCTGCTCATGCTTCATGTAGCTTGTTACAGTCATTGTAACTAAGATTAAAATGTTTGAAACCATCTTCGGAACAAATTACCATGCCCGTAGGAAAAAAAGAGAGTAGGCCTCTCTTTCAACTAACAATACAGTCGTGAAATGTGTAAAAAATATAGAATGGGTCTAAAAGGGGCATGTTTTAAGTGTATCTCTTTAAATGGTATCACGTCCCACATGCATCCATTTTCTTGTCACAAGAGGCTGTCCCAACTATATATGATAAATGTGCCGCTCGGCCAACACTCACAGCACACCTCCTGTATTGTCACTACAGACACGTCAGCTCACTGCTACAAATCCTACAGGGATACGGTCGGGGTTAGCGTTACAACGTGGTTTCAACCTCCTTCAATTCATTCGCTGCAGGATTAATAGTAATTAGCAAATGAACGTGATTTACTTCTTCCTAAGTCTGCTGGTTTTATATAATGAAATTAGATAAGCGTATCCTTTGTCATTAAAATTTCGCATGATGTCATCCAACATTCTTGCTGCAATGTAAGATGGCAACTGTACTCAGATTTTTATGGATTTTAATTATTTCGCTTTTCAAAAACGTATAATAATTATTATTATATTTGCACTTCCAGAGCGCTTTTCATCCGAGGGTCACAAAGCGCTGCATGGAGCTGTGGAGAGAACAGCATGTCAACAACAACACAAACATCACAATAGATCAATGAAAGTGACATAATGATTATAAATAAATGAAAAATTGCCCGAATCAATCTACACAGTAATCCCGAAAGAGCAGCTTTTGGAAGAAATCATCATGCATCGAGCCGTAAAAAAAATCCATCGGTAAAGTATTGTGTATAATCTCATGTCATTGTCAGAAACCGCTTAGTCCTGTACAGGGTTGCGGTGAGCTGGAGCCTATCCCGGCAGACACAGGGCGCAAGGCAGGGATACACCTACGATGGGACGCCAGTCCATCACCGGGCACTGTGGGCAATTTAGTCTGCTAGCCAATTAACCTATGCAGCAGCATGTTTTTGGAATGTGGGAGGAAACCGGAGTGCCCGGCGAAAACCCACGCGGATACGGGGAGAACATGCAAACTCCACACAGAAAGCAGCACCCGAGCCGAGATTCGAACCCGTGGTCTTTTTACTGTGAGGTGACAGCGCTACCCACTGGGCCACCGTGCCGCCCTATTGTGTATAATTGTTTATGTAATTGCACCACTCTGCCAAAGGATTTATTCTTAATTGACAATTTTTTCGATAAGCATGTAAAATAGCTGCTTTTGTAAAATGAGGGATTAAACCAAGCAACAGCATAACACCTTCATGTATTAGTCTCAGTCACAATATCTTCTGTCTTCATTCCGTCTCGTAATATTATCCATAATTTCCTAAATACGCAGGACATTCCAACCTTGAAATTTGGCAACTTTTCAGACAGTGTGTAGGTTTTGGGGATTACCACTCCTCGCGGTAAAAAAAACACACTCCACGCAGAGGGCCCATCTGAATAATGAAGAAAAGCACCACTCCCTGTATGCACACAGACAGCGTCCTCCCAAGGCAAGGCACAGTAAAATGGATAGAGAGCTTGCATTCCTTGGAGGTGATATAACCTCATTTAATCCTTGCTGAAACTTTACCCGAGTGCCGGTCATGGCTCTTAGTCTCGGCTCCGCATAATAAAAATCCCAGCTGTTGCTGTTTCCAACTTTACATATTTTATTAGCAGATTTAGAAGAACATTGTGGCTGCTTTTTTTTTACTTCAACAAGTACTTTACTTTAGTCCCATCTTATATTTTCCAATGTAATCCTCATCACCATCAACCATGTTCAGCCCACTGCTGGATTAAAAGTCTCGCAGAGTTGACACCTTTTCTCGCAGTTCTACGATGTAACAATCCGCCTAGCACCTGCACAAAACAACCAAAGGTCATCGCTCCATCTCAACGGTGGATGTCCTCACAGAAGCGTTGCACTCGTTTAATCCAACGTGTACATTTTCAATTGGCAGACCGACTTATAGTATTCTAGTACATTGGGACGTGAACATTTTACAAGAACATGTCCTCTGGTGTACTATTAGGGCACAGCAGTGTGCAATGGAATACACTGTATTCGTTTTTATAGAACATTACTCTCAGTCAGCAGCTGTATAAACATCCCATAGGCAACGCCAATTCCAATCGGAGGACTCATTTACCAAAAAACAACGGATTTTTGTGGCAAAAATATTGAGAAGAAACTGAAGGCACTTATTAAATAATACTATTCACCAAAATATTCTTTATGCTGCCTGATGCAAGCTAATTAAAGTCTGATACGTTTATTTCCTGCATTGTGTATGCGAGATCATGAGAAATTTAAGACACGTTTAAACCTATCTTATTGAATACACATTTAAATTTAAAACTCACCAATCCCCCTATGTGCTGCCGACTGCTGTGGCATCCCCAATGTCCCACATTATAAATTAAACAAACATATGTCACTGCAATTGATGTTTGGCTTTATGCTTAGCACACAGGTCCGCATTTTCTAATAAATCTGATATGAAAATGTGATATAAGGTATGGTATGATGATCATTTGTCTAAAGAGCAGCCACCTCATAAATTTCCTTGCCGATATAGAAGGCTACAGTGTTGCCCTCCCCACACTGCTTCAAGTCCATCAATCTCTGTCCCTTTTAATTGTTGGCCAAGGACCAGGTTTACACATAGGACATCACTATTCGGGCTGTTAACACACCACACTTAATGTAAGTGTTTCCGTTGTAGATTGAAAACCTCAAAGCATTACAACACCCCTGATTCTACAACTTACACGCTGGATTTGTACGCAAATATAAATATGTACGAAATAATAGGTAGGTATTTTGATTATCGTGTCTAAACCACACCTGGATCGTAGTTGCATCGAGCAATCTGTAAATTCTCCCACCTGGTGGCAAATTGTAAAGCTGGTGTTTTTCATTTTGCGCCCCTAAAAGATGACGCGTGTGGCATCCATATCGGTTCCAACGAGCAGCCAAACGCGTGTTGGGAATCTCATCTCATTATCTGAAACCGCTTAATCCTATATAGGGTCACGGTGAAGCCGGAGCCTATCCCGGAAACACAGGGCGCAAGGCAGGAATACACCCGACGACGGGACGCCGGTCCATCGCCGGGCATTGCGGGACAATTTTAGTCTGCGAGCCAATCAACCTATCCAGGAGCATGCTTTTGGACTGTGGGAGGAAACCGGAGTGCCCGGCGAAAACCCACGCGGACACGGGGAGAGCATGCAAACTCCACACAGAAAGGCACCGGAGCCGAGAGACTCGAACCCGGGACCTTCTTGCTGTGAGGCGTCAGCGCTAACCACTGCGCCACCGCGCCGCCGCGCCGCCCCGTGTTGGGAATGGGTTTTTAGAAATGAGAATCAGTCCCAGTCACCGCTCACTGCATCGTGTGATTATTGCATTAAGATCGGGATTCAACGTAAGGCTAAACATTATTTGAATTTACGTTTTGAAGTATCGTTTTGAAGCAAGAAGGGTCCCGGGTTCGAATCTCGGCTCGGGTGCCTTTTTCTGTGTGGACTTTGCATGTTCTCTCCCCGTGTCCGCGTGGGTTTTCACCGTGCACTCCGGTTTCCTCCCACAGTCCAAAAAAACATGCTGCCTCATAGGTTAATTGGCTTGCAGACTAAATTGCCCTCGGTGCCTGCCCGGTGATGGACTGGCGTCCCATCGTGGATATATCCCTGCCTTGCACCCTGTATCTGCCAGGATGGGCTCCGGATCACCACGACCCTGTACAGGATTAAGCAGTTTCTGATAATGACATTAGATGAGTATCGTTTTGAAATGGTTTGATTTACCCTTCTTCCTAACACTATCCTAGCTCAAGAGTACTGTGGCGTTCGGAATTATTAAACCCGTTTTCATACATTTGGAATGCATATTTGTAAAGGGTAAATAATCTATTTTTGTGCAGTGCTGCTTTCAGTGTACAGACTTGTGTTAGTACTCAGCTAAATGAAGACCTTCATATGTCATGTGAAGCATGGGTGCTGTTTAACCAGACTTCACCATTCTGGCCCCTAATCCTACTCGCTACTGAAACTGCCGTGTTTGTCGCTTGGTGCGCTAACGACTGCACCACCGCTCCACCCCTATAAAACACAGCAGCAGCCTAACCCGGCAGACACAGGGCATAAGGCAGGGATATACCCACGATGCGACGCCAGTCCAACACCAGCCACTCGGGCAATTTAGTCTGTAAGCCAAATAACCTATGCGGCAGCATGTTTTTTTGGACTGTGGGAGGAAACCGGAGTGCCCGGCGAAAACCCACGCCGGCGGGGAGAGAACTCGCAAACTCCACAGAGAAAAGGCACCCGAGCCGAGATTCGAACCCGGGCCCTTCTTGCTGTGGGGTGACAGCGCTACCCACTGGACCACCGTGCTGCCCCACATCACTCAATACGTATACATCACTTACTCCGAAATGACCCACAATAAACTGCAGCTCGGTTGATGATACATATAGGTGCACAAGTTTGTATCGCAGTTCTGTTTCTAGCCTCTGTGACCACCATCTACTAATAGTCCTGGTGTATAATTGCACAACCATTTACCAATGTACCCCTCTTGTCCTCGTGTTCATAAAATGCGTGTATACTTTTTCGCACGTGTCGGTGTCTCGGTATCTTATTTTGTGCAAACACAGCTCATGCCTCTGGGCGATGAGAGCTGTGCGTGTGGGTCTCTGCAATGATGACAGATAGCGCCCATCTAGAATCCTGTCCCCTGGTCGTGAAAGCTCGTACTGGGGATGAAAGGGTGTTTATTAATACACGTCAAGTGCAGATTAAATACAACGATAAAAATGCAGCGACTGCAACGCTCTCCAAACATGTGATGGCCGAAGATGAAGCTTAAACAAATCGCTGCTCGCTTGTCTTTTATGTTAAAAGCGATGGGGAGACTCGTGTTCAAATGCTTTATCGTTGTATTTTACAAGGGCAATTTGTTATTGATAACATGAATTCATAGCAATCATACCAACAACGGGTGGAATGTTACAAGTTGTGCGAAAAGAGCGCCCAGGGCAACGGTAGTAATCCCAACACATGTTCAAAATTCAATTCACTTTCATTGTTATTGCCCCGTTTACGTGGACTTTTAAACTAATTAGGTGAGCGCCTGTATCAATGCTGTTGTCATTTCGCGTAATTCTTTGAACATGTTTTATCCCGATGCGTAGTACTGGAGAAATCATAGCGAGCTTTACGTACAGCTATGGCCTGGCTCTCGTGTGGCATTGCATGAGAATTGCTGCCTATCCATTTCTGCTGTAATGCTTTGGCATGTGTAAATTTTGCATTCCTACCCACAACGTTGGACTTTAGAATGTGTGTAAGCACACATAAGCCTCTCTATTATGCTCTTTTAGAAGTGGCTCTCATTTAAAATTTAATCGTGTGCTTTTTTTTTGCACATAGCATACGCAATCGAAACAATATAAGTAGGCCTCATGATTTTTTTAACCGCATAATTGCCTCAGGAGGTGTGTTGCTTGTTAGTGACTTGGCATTTGTTGGGATCCAAAAGTAAATACATTTCGCAAAGCGATTTATGTTTAACAGGTGTATCTGAAATTGTGCTTAGCATTACTCAGGTGTCGTAATCTCAAACCCGCTTGCCTCATTGAAGACGTGTTCACTGCCTATGCCTTGATTTTAAGTCGTCACTTTTTAGTCATGTTTCCTCCCACAGTCCAAAAGCATGCTCCTGGATAGGTTGATTGGCTCGCAGACTAAAATTGTCCCGC
>JAZEWT010000015.1:16524832-16544989 GCA_036362905.1 Mordacia mordax
TACTTTTTGCCAGTATACATATATAAGATTACAACAGGTTTTACCGTATCTGGCGATTATGCAGGTGTTACGATCTTAACACCTGCCACTGCCAGGTGAAGGTCGGTCAGTTGAAGGACAATGCATAGGTTATCAAAGCTACTTGTTTGCATACTTTGCCACTGGTAT
The DNA here is from genome assembly GCA_036362905.1 of Mordacia mordax. Lineage (NCBI taxonomy): Eukaryota > Metazoa > Chordata > Hyperoartia > Petromyzontiformes > Petromyzontidae > Mordacia > Mordacia mordax. Next base: position 16,525,001 of record JAZEWT010000015.1, read on the forward strand.
GTGTGGCTTTTGCAAACACCAGGGACGATTTTCGACACCGATCGAGTCGTCCTGTAATGAGTGATGTGAAAACATCGCCACAAGGGAGACAAAGGCGGCCGAGCGTGGTACTGGCCACCCCAACCCCTGCATGTGCCTTGCTAGCCTTTATAGGTGTTTGCGAAGAATAAAGTCTCAACAGTCTGTTAAGGCTATACACAGGATCTTTGTGGATGTCTATTCATGCGCATGCACGTGTATGTGCTGTTGTTTTAATTTAATAGGGAACCTAAATCAACTTCACCCGAGCGCAGCTGCCTGCCCAAGGCCAGTGTGGCCTCAATGCGATGCTCTTTTTGTTTGCCCTAGTCCTTGATTTGAAAAAAAACTACTCGGTTTGTGGGAAGCGCTAACTGTAACCGTTTCGCGTACAAATCATGCGCTTAACCAGGTACAAAACCGCTTAATATATCTCCTGTTACAGTCCAAGTTGTGATTCGGTAGAATGCCCGCTACGGACAGCATTGCCAAAGGCAGCATATGTTCCTCCAATACGCATCCAAATTGGGCTCTATATATATTCTACAGCTTTAAAATCACCTGTCATAACATACAGTAATTAAATAATCAGTTTCTTTTTTTATATATAATATTACTTGCCCTATATATGGCGGCAGGGTTATGCAACCTTAACATCTGCATCTCATGGAAGGAAAGTCCTGCCAGAAGTGGTTCGATTCCTGCTTTGGGCACCCATCTTCTATAGGGAGTTTGTGTGCTCTTCCCGTGTTCTGCGTGGGTTTCCTCCGGGTTCTTCGGTTTCGTCTCACAACTAGAAATCACTCATCTCATCTCATTGTCTGAAACCTCATCTCATCTCATTATCTGAAACCGCTTAATCCTATATAGGGTCACGGTGAGCCGGAGCCTATCCCGGAAATACAGGGCGTAAGGCAGGAATACACCCGACGACGGGACGCCAGTCCATCGCCGGGCACTGCGGGGCAATTTAGCCTGCGAGCCAATTAACCTATGCAACAGCATGCTTTTTGGACTGTGGGAGGAAACCGGAGTGCCCGGCGAAAACCTACGCGGACACGGGGAGAGCATGCAAACTCCACATAGAAAGGCACCTGAGCCGAGAGATTCGAACCCGGGACCTTCTTTCTGTGAGGCGACAGCGCTAACCACTGGGCCACTGCGCCGCCCACTCGAAATCACTCATTAATGAATTGGTTAATTGATGTCTCAACCCATGGGAATTGCTCTTGCAGGATAGCTGTATCTAGCGTTCCTTCTCTCTCTCTCTCTCTCGTGATGGTCTGCCTCCCAGACAGAAGCCTAATGTGAAGAGTAAAACATCACCAAGGAGGGAGTAGGTGCACTCGACATTGCTATCTTGAAAAAGCAACTTTGGAGAGCAATTCCCATGTCACATTAAAATGTATTAATTAAGAATTCATGTAAGTGTTCACAGCTCCATGCATGATGATTACTTACCATTGCTTATATGATTAGAGTTAATATATATTTAGAGGTTGTTACTATAAGCTTATCTGCCCTTTGATTCGTATGCGTCGTTGCGTTTATAATTTTTGGACGATGTGTCGCAGGAATCCCACATCCAGAGCTTGCAAGCTCACTGGGTACTTTCTGCTGTAATAATAAACAGCTATCTATCCAAAGCAGGTATTTCGGGAGAGCCGTGTCGAGCGTCCCTCACCTCCAATGTGGCAAATTAAACGTTGCTGGATCTTACGTCCTGTCTCTGGTGGACATATCATGCCAGATGTCATCTCATCTCATTGTCAGAAACTGCTTGGTCCTGTACAGGGTCGCGGTATCATGCCAGATGATAGTTTTAAAAAGTTCAGATGGCTCGATGCGAGGGGGGATTATTGAGAGTCTCTATCGCTCCACCACTGCTCACCGGGAAGGAACATAACCCCTGATTTAACATTCCGTCTATGGGAACTCCGTGTTCACATTAAATAAGCTTGCGTTAAGTAGCATTTCCCATTAACACATCCCTAATGCTTATTCTTGAACATATATTTATTAAAAATATATTTAACGATGATTGCTCAGCACACATTCTTTCGGGATAGCTGTGTCGCGCGTTCCTCATCATTCCTTTGCGACGTTTCGCCTCCCACGCTGGAGGTATGATCACCCAGCATCGGACAGATGACAATCTGTTCTACACACACATGTCACGATGAAGAGAGAATGAACGCTCGACACGAGGCTATCTCGAAAGAGCAGCTCTTCAGAGCGATTCTGAGATACCATCTTATCAGCACACGGGGTAGGATTTTGTGTATACCTATGATGCGCATTGTGTGTACCTCTGATGCATCCACTGTCCCATAGAAAAATCTCTACAATAGCGACAAGTGCCTTGCCCGTGATGATTATTGTTTGTTCCCCGAGCCATCGTCCAAGTTTAACTGGAAATTAATTCTAACTTTAGCAGAGTGCCTTCATCTATGGAAGACCTTCATTTTTATTTCTATGACTCCTTGAACCTTACTTGGCATTTCCCCTCAGACTGTGGAATTTCATTCTCATTTACTGCGTTGCTATTATTTTATTGCACTTCAAATGTCCGAGATGGATCCTAACCTTGAGTCCCTCCTTAGACCTGTGTTTCCATTTCATAATAACTCACTGTGGTCTTTGCTTACTCGTTTCACTTTGCCTCGAACATTTGCCCTTTGAACTGCGCGGTCTTGACAACTCTACCTGCGGTGCTGTGCGTGTATTCAGGCAGTAGCTTCACGCTGTATTGGTACCGTTTATTTTAGATTGCGAGAGAGAAAGAGGACGTTTAGAGGAAGCCACACGTTCAGATGACAAAGTGTGTGACCGGGTTCTGTCTGGTGTGTGACTGCGGCTGTCTGATTGGCTGGACTCCTCGGGAAGAATTTCGGTCGAGGCAATTTGCAGTTCGACAAGTTTCCCCACAGAGGTGGCGATCGCCGAGACAAACCCTCTGAGTGGTCATCTCACTCTACGGTTGCGCTTCCTCGATAAATACCCACCGATTCTTCTCCTCCAATTTGTCACAGATGAAGTGTAGACATGGATTGATTGCGTAATCGATCTGAATTGTCTGCTCGCCAGCCAATGTGTTTCAGTATTATTCTACGCTACGGTATGACTTAAATACTCAATAGTTTTCCCTACTGAAAGCATTATCTGAACAATATATTTAGATGTTCTCCGAATTACCCGAATTAATTTTTATGAAAATAATGGATATTTTTTTCACAATGAACAACATCAAGAGGTTGACACTGAATGTGCTGGGACAGCTTCATACAGAAAGTACAAATCACCACTCCAGCACAGAGGCGAATGGCCTTGTAGTTCATTGATTTTCAAATAAATATAATTTTCTACATACAATATACCGTGAGCAGAAATTATACTCTGCTTATGTTAATTCATGCACAAATGTGTTGCACTGTACAATGAGGATGAGGCAGTACTTGTATATAGCAATATTCAGAAGAAAAAAACCCACGTCATTCGTGAGAGAAGAGAAGCGATCGACACTGCTATCCCAAAAGAGCAGCTTTTTGGAAGCAATCATACACCGAGCCGTGAAATCCTACATGAGTACAAGTTCAATTGTTCGAATATTTTCCTTTTGCACGTTTTACATTTTAATTAAACGTAGTATATGGGCGGCGCGGTGGCCCAGTGGTTAGCGCTGTCGCCTCACAGCAAGAAGGTCCCGAGTTCGAATCTCTCGGCTCGGGTGTCTTTCTGTGTGGAGTTTGCATGCTCTCCCCGTGTCCGCGTGGGTTTTCGCTTGGTACTCCGGTTTCCTCCCACAGTCCAAAAGCATGCTCCTGGATAGGTTGATTGGCTCGCAGACTAAAATTGTCCCGCAATGCCCGGCAATGGACTGGCGTCCCGTCGTCGGGTGTATTCCTGCCTTACGCCCTGTGTTTCCGGGATAGGCTCCGGCTCACCGTGACCCTATATAGGATTAAGCGGTTTCAGATAATGAGATGAGGTGAGATGAGAGTATATTAAAGTACAAATGCCCAGAGTACTGCAATGATGTACGTGTAATGCTTGCGTGAGCGTGAGACGGGTATCAGATGTGTTTATCGTTATGTCACGTCCTGTACTGTTTTCATGGCTCGATGCAAGACTCCTGCTTTCCATGGCAGTTCTTTCAGATGCCTCCAACTTCATCGCTATTACCAGTACCCGCTTAATCCTGTGCAGGCTCGCGGTGGTCCAGAGCCTATCCTGGCGGACAGGGAGCACAAGGCAGGGCTATACCCACGATCTGACGCCAGTACACTGCAGGGCACTGGGGGCACTTTAGTCAGCAGGCCAATTAACCTAGGCAGCAGCGTGTCTTTGGACAGTGGGGAGTTAAACAGACTACCCGGCGAAAACCCACGCAGACACGGGGAGCGAACACGCAAAACTCTGCAAGAAAGGCACCCGAACGGGGAATCCAACCGGGCTCCACCTTGTCCACAGTGGGAGGCGAAACGTCACCAAGGAAAGACGGAGGAATGTTCGACACGGCTATCCCGAAAGAACATTTACCGTGCTGTAAACACGAATCGAGATCCAAGAGGCCGAACAGAGGTGCTAAAAAAACTTAGCGTGAAAAATCATAACCTTATTCCCTCTAAAACTGCATGATGACCTTTTTGCGCTATTAACAAAGCGCATCCACCTGCCCAGCAGCAGCAGCGGCGGCGGTGGCTTTCCGAGTTTAAGGGGGCACGCGTTTGCCAGTTTTGACCCGGGGCCTCGTAAGATGAATGGCACTACCTTCAGCGACTTCGTATTGTTATATGTGCCGTGTTAATTGGAGCCACGGTGGTTTGGACCTGCGGAGGGCTAGGTTACGTTCCAAAAGTCACGGTCATTATCCTGCCCTTTGTACGTACTTGGCTCGTACATTCGTTGCCTCTTTGAAAAATGACATGCCCCTTTACGTTAAGATAATTTTTAAGCCAAAAAGTAATGTACAGTAATGCGTGCGGATTTCAGCGTTTGCTTTTTGGCAAGAGAATGTGAACGCGTGTGCGTTTTTTGTGCTATAATGGATATTGTAGTGAGCAGATAATTCTGCATTATTATAAAGCTATACAAAAGGATTATGCATGATTAATGCGTACGGTGGTAATAACTTACAACTATGCTATTACAGAGACAGGTTAGAATCTTGGGTAGGATTGCAAGATAATATTATAGATGATATATAGATCATAATGAGTCTCTTATAATTAACCATTGCTAAACATCCATCTCTCTATGCTAGCATGTGTCTATGCATGTAATTAGGTACTGCATTTTTTGTGTTTCGCCCCAGCTGGTTGCAATTGAGACTCTATATGCTGTTGTAAAACTCTGCACATTTGCTTTGCATTTGCTGCTTGTGTCTGTGACCAAGTCACTGCTGAAAAAAATGACTGATGTTTGCGTAACTTGAGATAATAGTTTATGATCTGTAATATTATGCTGAAGCTGTATAGCTGATTCATTTTAGCATTTTCTTTTTCGTACCATCTGGGTTGCAGATATACTTTTTGTCAGCATTGATGAATTGCTGACATTACCATCCACTTTGCGCTGTTTTACTTAAAATACTAAACAACTGGCAGATAACGCTTTGCAAGCACCATCGATACTTGCGTGCTTGCACGAGGTTTGTTTAAAAATTCGCTATTCGCCAGATTCAATGGCTTTTGTTTCAATGCTGTGCAATAATTTTAAGAATTTAGAAGCTTGTATTGCGTCATTGTGCTGGTGGCTGTTTGTTTTTTTAAACTCCATTAGGAGGATTCAACAGCTGCCAAAAGGCTTATACGTTGCTTCAAAACAATCCTGCTTTCTCCCTTTTTCATTGGAAAAATACAACTTGTTTATGCTAGAGAAGTACACTTTGTGTGCGTTTTTTTTAATCTCCCTAAGCCAGTTCATTTAACAAAACCTTTTTAAAAGGATAAAATCACTGATCTCATCGGTCTTTGAAAACATCTGTTTTGTGTTTAGACCTACAATTGTATGGATAAAAATAATAATAACTGTGTCTCAAATATTGTTTAGTTTAGTTATTTTAAAAGCATCAGCTGATACTTTATCGTTTTGTTTTTGGATATTCAGTTGAAAAAGCAATGATGTATGCTTATGCCATTTGTATAGTTGGATAATTCATTAAACATTTTCATAGCAAAAGTTGTTTCGATAATTTTCTATGCCATTATTTTCAATCTATATGCTCAATAACCTATGCTGATAACGTTGGATATCATTATCATGGAGTCATTTGTTTAAAGTGTGAGAGGTTCACATGTAATTCAGCCTTTCCTATACGCAGTATAGGTTATTTACAATTTTTGTTCAAGTGCTGTTTCCTATTAAGCAACCAAGAACATATTGCTTTCAGAAACTGGCAATTGCTAATTATTGCCTGTTCATGTAGCAGGGCGTAATTTGCCATATTCCCCTAAGGTCCAGTGCATTGAAATGAAAAATAAAACCTGGCTGTGACCCGGTTTTGAACCCAGCAGAATGATAAAGCATTCAGTGACCTCAATTCTACCAACTCTGGCCCAGATGTATTTAAAGAAAATATAACTTTAAAAAGTGGCACGACCAATTTCACATTTAATTGTATTTCAAAAGAACACGTATTAAGTAGAAATAACGGTTTTTTTTCCTCCTCTACAAATCTGTTGCGATTGCATTGTTGAATACGATGGCACTCTTTTTGTACGAAAGGGCGTTTGAGGAAAGTCCACATGAAATTACGTGTATTAAAAAATATACGCATTTTAGTTTTTCAGCATTTTTTTTAACTTCATCATAGCGTGCATTTCGTCATTGTAATCTAAAATACACTTTAATTCAACATACACGTCATGCTAATCCTGATTTTCTGTAGATACGCAAATCATACAGGTGTTGTGGATTTAGCTTAACGTCAGCATCAGCCATGATCAATCTACTGCTGGAAGACAGTCTCCCCACGTCTCGCAATCCTTTGGTCTAACAATCCGCTTGGCACCTGCACACGTCTTCTCCAATGCATTCAAGTCCTTTGGCCACAACTCCGTTATTATCGATGACCATCGTCCCTTCCATAGCAGCGTTTACAATTACGGAGTTGTGAATGTGTATAATTCTAGTTCTGTACACAGTGGACTTTTTTGTTCGTCTCTTTAATCCCTGGACACTTCTGGCCCGTAAATATATTCCCAGGTTGCAAATGAGTTTTCATTTTGACAGGCAACGTGCACAGTTTCATTTTTTTTTAATCGCTGACCGCATAATCACTCAATCATCAAGCATGTTTTTTTTTATCATGCCGTCTAAGTTATTGACACGTGTAATATGGCTTACTGAACTGTTTTAGACAATCACTGTCCCTTGTCAGTGGTTTCTGCATTGAGGGTTTGCCAAGTTGTCATTTACCAAAATGTTGGCAGCACTTTTCATCCGATTTGAAACCAACTCATGGCTAAGTAAATACATTTAATGAAATGCTAAGACGATTTATTGAAAGCGTGTAATTATGTTTGTCAGAAAATGCATGTTTGATGTGACATGCATCCCACTAAGGCGTGGCATTGAAAGTTCTGAGTGGACAGTTTATAAAACCTGAAAGCATTTTAACCTCAAAACGTGTGCTAAATACTGTGTGCATACATTTTCTGACAATTACACTCATCTCATCTTATTGTCAGAAACCACTTAGTCCTGTACAGGGTCGCGGTGAGCCGGAGCCTATCCCGGCAGACACAAGGCGCAAGGCAGGGATATACCCACGATGGCACGCCAGTCCATTACCAGGCACTGCGGGCAATTTAGTCTACAAGCCAATTAACCTATGAAGCATCATGTTTTTTGTACTGTGGGAGGAAACCGGAGTGGCCGTCGAAAACCCACGTTGACACGGGGATAAACATGCAAACTCCACACAGAAAGGCACCCGAGCCGAGATTCGAACCCGGGACCTTCTTGCTGTGAGGCGTCAGCGCTAACCACTGGGCCACTGCGCCGCTCGTGATAAATTGTATACATTGGAATGTGTCATTGAGCCACAGTACCAATGTTTATGACTACGTGATGAAGGACCAGATAAGTGTGAAGTCAATTGCCACTATTTTCGAAATGAGGACCGTTTTATTGTAGCTGAAAATCATGCATTCGCAATAGCGTTTCTTTCATGAGCCCGTTCATGACTTTTGGCTTATTCCATCCCGCACGAAACCTCATCAGCTGGGAAAGTGTTTGTTTCCTTTAATTCATTATCAGTACCTGCTTAATCCTGTACAGAGTCGCAGTGAGCTGCAGCCTATCCTAGCAGCCAAGATATAGGTGGGTCTTTCATATGACAGCAGAAAGTACCCAGTGGTCTCGCAAGTTGCAGATACGGGATTCTGACACAATAAAACGTCCGAACTGACCAAAGTAATAACGCGTAAAACCAAATAGGCAAATAACATAATTCACGGTGACAATCTGTGCATGAATGAAACTCTAATCGTAATCATAACAGTAACACGCAAGATTGCACAATTGAACCATCTCAGCAGCAACCAACACCAAGTATACACATGAAACCCGAACCATAATCATGACGTAAACAGCAGCACTCGTGATTGCGCAGCACGATAAATTAATAATACATAAAGAGCAGCGGTGTAACGGTTGCGTGGGGGAAAAAAATGAAAACTTTCTTAGCTCAACAAACTCGAAGGTGCTTGTGAAACTCTTTAAAAAGACCAGCCCAGGATTGGACGTCAGTCCATCACAGGTAACCAGAGGAAACTTACCCAGCAGACCAATTAGTCTATGCAGCGACAGCAGAAGCGTTTGCTATGGTAGGAAACTGCGGTGTCTGGAGTAAAACAGGGACACCGAAAGACTATGAAAACTGCACACAGACAAGCACCAGAGCCAGGGACAGAACCCACGTAATCTTCTTGCTGTGAGGCAGCAGCGCTGCTCGCCGCGCCGCGATGCCGCCCTACCGGGGGAAGTGTCGAGGGAAATCAGGACAATTCGAGCTGACATCAACAAACTCGCCCCGCTGATGGACCGATTCAACCAATCAGACGACGACTGTCCCACGTACACACACATGCCAATGTGTGTGTGTGTGTGTATATGAAAGATGCTCCACTCTCTTGCAAGATGCAGAATTGTAACACGAAGCCTAAGATTACCTCATCCTTCCGAATAATTATTATTTCGCAGACGCCCTTATCAAGGGTAACTTACATCATCACAATCATCGAAAAGATGTCCAATTTGAGATGACGCCACAGGTCGAAGTTACCAACGCTTAGTCTTGTATTGTAACTCAGCACACATACACGTAACCAGATTGTATTCCTCCATCTCTCTGTTGGACCTCCTCATAGCCATGTTCTGACCTTTCACTGCAAGTCCATCGCTAGTCTTCACCAGCCGTCACAACTTCGAGTTATGTGTTCCTTCTTCTGCTGCTCATGTTTATTCCAAGTACGCGTCACTCTGTGTTGTAAAGTTTGCAGATATTGCTCAATTTTCTTTGTCTAAGTTCATGTTTCTGAGCCATACATCATAGCAAATAACGTTCATATACACTGATTCAATTTGTTTTTCTCTATGTACACTGGAATGCCATTTTGCATGGATCATTTTTTCCCAAAAGCACTGCGTTTCCAAAAGCGCTTGCCAGATTAGTTTTTTCATAGTTTAATCCTAGTTCACCCTCAAAATACACGTCCAATGGATACATGCTCTGCTGTGTTTTCCAGTTTCACACTAAAACTGAAATCACAGTTCAGAATTTCTCTCTGAGAACAAAGATCCCCCCCCTCCTTCCATAGCATTAACAGACTTCATGGTCAAGTTCTGTTAGCCAGCACCAATGAAGGCTGGCACAGCACATGAGGAGGTGGGTGGATAGCACCACGCCTGGTCTCCCAGGCATGGTGCCACCCGCCTCCCTTAGTGGCAATGTTTGCAAACCACACCAGGTACTCTGTTGAGGCTGAGTCGATCTAGTTGAGGCACAGGACCGATTCAAATAGTTGCCAATATTTGTCGACGTGAGCAAAAATCGAACTCAGGTAGCTGGGTTCGTAGGGCAGCGCGCTAACCGCTCGACCCGCCATACTCAACCGGTGGGGTCGTGACCCTTCATTGGGCCCCGAGCACCACCCAGTGGTCCGTGAAGCCCATACCCAATTTGGGCGAGCGGGCCTTGAGGTACAAAAGGTTGAGAGCCCCTGCTCCAGACTACCGCTCCCCAGAACGCGTGGCTACGCTCGCCACCGCTCCCTCGCGTCTCTGACCCACGCACTCATCCAACGAGATCGGCCTCAGCGCACTGGTGCTGAGCAACGACGATTGAAAGGATGGCGCGCGTGGGCAGGCCACGGCGATCGTCTGCAGCCAAACCCTCGACCCATTCGTGGTGTGAGCGAGAGGTGTGGAATAAAGGTGGCGCCAATGCGAGGGCGAGGGAGTTCAGAAAGCGTGGGAGTGGGGAGCTGGGCTGGTTTCGAGACTGGAATGTTTCAGAAGGTGGGAGACAGGTGCATTGTGTACAAGGCGATTTCAGGAGATGGGTGTCCGTCAGTGGGGACCATGTGGATGCGTGAGAGACGGAATATTAGACGCAGCGTGCAAGTGGAATCAGGCTCCGCGTTGCTGATCCTTGCAGTTTCACGACCCCCGACCGCACGCGACCTTCTGATCAACTCGCCGTGCACAGTTTGCAATTCTTAAACTTTAATGTGAATACATTCCAAATACCATCCAATGTAAACACTGACTGTACATGCGACTGATGATTGATAATATGCGCAATACGGCAGGGGATAATATCATTCATGAACTACTTTAACGAAAAGCTAAGGTTGTGAGTCCATGATCTCCATCGACTGCATCCGTATCTCCCACAAAAATGGTTGCTTATTGTTATTTTAGGAGAAGCATATCTGTGAAGTGAAATAATGCGCACGCTTTTGGTCGTTTTGCCCAGAAATTCTTTTGTGAATGCACTGGGATTGTAGTTATTAAACAAACATCATGTTTATAGCACGCATTCATTGTCAGGTATGTTTACATAATTAAACATCATTTTATGCTCCACGGAATGTTATTTAACATCCTCCAACAAAAACAGGATGACTTGAATCAAATTATCTACTTAATATGACTACAATTCCTTCAACACAAACATTTCTTGAAACAGTTTAATCACGATGATTAATTACAAGCGCCCAATTTTTTTTTTAATGTTCGTTGTTTGTGAATGTTTAAGCCACGTGTGGTTTGTGTTAACACTGTGTGACATCTCGAGGTCCGCAACTTGAACACGGTTGAACGGGATCAACCAAGCAAGTGGCATCAGCGCAATGCATTCCACAGCATTCCTGTAAGAAAACTACGCTTAATTGGGTGATCCTCGCCAGCCATGATCGATCCACTGCTCGATGAAGTCATTATATTTGCACAAAGCGGCATTGTGATTGCCATTAATTACATATATCACATATACAATGTGAAGGCAAGGTACTTTATTCTCCACAGCATCCTTGCAGAGTAAACAAAAAAATCTTCCAAAATCTTGACGCCACAACAGTACAACCACACCACTCCTCACGCAGCAGCGAGGTTAGGGTGGATTGGGGTTACGTCAACAGTGTAGGCTGAAATGCCTGATCCTCAGTATGGCAATCCATTAGATCTTACGTGTGTTTACTGGTGAGCGATTTGCCCACCTCCCCCCCCCCATAGAACAGTTTCCCACATGTTGCTGTATTTTGCAACGTGTCCAAACTATTTAGAGAGGGCCTCCGTAGTGGCTATAGCTGTGGAAAGGAGCTGCCACAAATAACGTAAATGAAGGAACGCGAAAGTGTGAGAAGAGATATTCACTTTACAATCAGCGTGGGCAGCATCATCGAGGAGTTTGATCCTCAAGCACAAACCTGCGTAAAAAATATTTGGCGTGAGATTAAACAGCTTTGTGCAGCGCTTTGTGACCCTCGGGTGAAATGCATTCTAGAAGTGCAAATATGATTAATTGTAGTCTCTCGTGTGGGGGGGGGGGTCATAACCCTACACAAGAATCGATTATTTCTGCTCCCGTTTTAATCTTCTCATTTAAACCACCGCTAATATGTTTTGCCCACGACAGCTTTATTTTCTTCTTTAATCCGAATAAACTTGGCCTGAAACGTAACATTTCGAAGTGCACACACATACGTGCACAGCCAGTGTTGTAAATCGCCTGCTGGATGAGGGCCTCAAAATTGTCTGGTGAGAGATAATTGACCATACATCACCATTCTGGTCATTGCGTGTTGGTGAAGTGTTGCGGGGAGTACAGAGGTACGGTGAATGTTGCCGCATTGCCCTCTTGTTTCCAACAATGTCCATTCCACTTCGATTTTGGTCACAGTGGTCGCCTGGCACTGCCCAAGCTCAAACCCGCTTAGCTTCAGAAATCTAACGAGACGGTGCACATTACCGGTGAATTGCTCATTACCGTATAATTTGCATAAACCCAAAATAATGTCTTCTCGTTCGCGCAACATGATGCATGGAGCACGAGAATGAGAATCGATCTCACATTGATAATACACATGCATACGTAAAGCTATTATCCTTCCCACTGTGCAGTTGGAATGAGATATTCATATGAAATCAATAACACGTGTGCACTTTACAAAGGTTAGTCAATACACTGACAGAAATCACTTATAACACCGCGATATCAATCTACACCCGACTGAGTTAAACACTGACCAACATGAAAATGCGTTAATCATTATCATTAGCACTGGTCATCAGCCATATTCAATCTGCTGTTGGATGAAGGCTCTTCAAGAAGCCATTGTTTATTTCCAACAATCCGGCGATGTAATTAATTAATGATCCATCTAACGCTTGCGAACAAAACTCATTTAATTGATAATCTCTAGACGTCCTCTCAGATGCGTAAAAAAACATAACCATGCAGTACTTGTGTTTACAATTCTATACTGGGTTTTTTTTAAATAATAGTCATCTTAAAGAATCATGTGGTTAGGCAAAGTGGGTCATTAGTGAGCGTCATTCGCCAATTGGCTATATAAAAAAGGGCTCACTGGCGATGTCATCGGGTTTCATTGGCTCAGCCAACTCTCTCCCTCCCCACGCTTCTGTAAACATCCTTCCCCCCATGACCACACTGGGATATGTGCCCAGGGCACTGTGGAGACTCAACACAAGGCCCTGACAAGTGCAATTCTATTCGCGAAAGCAATAAAACGGTGCTAATGTTTACTATGGTTTATCATTTAAAAATATGTTTTTTTTGTTCAAGTCATCTGTTGGTGATCATAATGTCATGTGGTTTTTTTTATTGTGATTTTTATTTAGAAAAATAGCCGTGGAAAAATACCAGGAAATCAATACAGTGCTGCAGATGTGTAGGAATGTCAGTATTTCTGAGTACGAGCTATGAATGCGCAGCGTAAGCTTTCTTAAGCAGATTACCAGCCGAATCAATAGTTTAATGTATGTCACTTAATTGTGTGCCTGTGCAGTAATATTCCAAACTGCTTATCTTAATTTTAATTTGTATATCACTATTGGATGCTATCAGCACGCAAAGTATTTCACTGGCATTAGATTATTTCCTTTAAAATAGTTCGTGCACGCTTGTGAACGAACATTGTTCGGTTATTGTTAGAGCAGCCAATGAACATCCAACGGTTTAAAATGCTGCTAGTTGAGCAATATTTATTGTATGTATCCCATGGGGCAAACAGAAATAATAATTGAAGCTTAGCCTTGTGGCCAAAGCCCGAAGGTTGGTGCCAAAATTCTGATATGTCATGACCTCAAAGCAAGCGGCCTGCGCGCTTCAGGGTTCCCTTGGGATTAGTGAAGCACCTTCGCACAAAACAAGGCAGCTATGCTTAGTGTGCGCTATCTTCATTGTGCAATATATTAATGATCATCAGCATCATAGTCTCATCTCATCTCATTGTCTGAAACCGCTTAGTCCTATACAGGGTCACGGTGAGCCGGAGCCTATCCCGGCAGACACAGGGCGCAAGGCAGGGATACACCCACGATGGGACGCCAGTCCATCGCCGGGCATTGCGGGACAATTTTAGTCTGCGAGCCAATCAACCCATGCAGCAGCATGCTTTTGGACTGTGGGAGGAAACCGGAGTGCCCGGCGAAAACCCACGCGGACACGGGGAGAGCATGCAAACTCCACACAGAAAGGCACCCGAGCCGAGAGATTCGAACCCGGGACCTTCTTGCTGTGAGGCGACAGCACTAACCACTGGGCCACCGCGCCGCCCCAGCATCATAGTCAACCGTGGCAAATCGAGCTCACTCCGATGTGTGACAAACCTTGATACAACTCCATGGTATTCGAATTATTCTGGCATCAGCATTTTGATAAATTTGTATCGATGTTAAAAAATTATTGTCGATACATTTAACTCTGCAACACGGATAAAATATAAAATTATGATTCCTACTCTGCAGTTTGCTTTGAATCATAGTTCTTAAACAAAAGCATGACAACATGTCTGCACACACAATAGATTTATGCATTTTTCCTGTCACACAGCCAGTGTAGTTTCGAGGTCTCTGGTCTGAAGACATGGATCCAGTTACTGGAAGATGTTCAGGATCCATCCTTGAGTCTGAGCCAACAGCCTTAAAAAAGAGTGTTATTCCAAAGCACGCACTTAGCGCGACACATTGGCGATGGACCACACTCATAAAAATGCCTGTTAACAAGTGGTCGCATTTACTTACAAATGTGGAGACTCTCACTTAACCCACCATCATCCAGAACACCTAATAATACAAAACCGTTGATGTGCGTGTTTAACATACATAGTTGTATATACTCCGTCCAAATTCACGTACACAGGCATGTATACATAGGTAAACGCCAAAAAGCATAGCAGTATTCCGAATTGAATAAAGTTTTTAAAACGGCAAGAGTTCAAAACAACAAAGAAAATTTGTTTTGCTGACGATCCTTCCTAAGAACATTCTGCACCAGTATATTTCCTCGCTGTCACCGACAACAAAAGATGCAGCACCGGGAAACCGGAGCCTGCTGCAGGATACTGACCTCAGATGTTGAAAAGCATGAAATATAGGTAATGTGATCCCTGCATGAGGTCACGTGTGGGCTTAGCTGCAGATGCTGCATTAGTTATGGATAGATGATGGAAAAGCTTACGGCCTGTTTTAAGCACTGAAATATTGCTGCCGACCTTTCATGTGCCTGAGGATGTGAGAGACTAGGCACCAGCATCAATCACAGGACAATCACTGGATCTGTTGCGTCTTGCCGACCTAAGTGGATACCTACAGCAACCATTATATCTCCCTTTTTCATGCCCGCGATATCCGTGCGTACATACGCACGCACAAGGATGTTGAACAATTCCTCCTGATTAAGATATCTTAAGACAGTTTCCACTTCCTAATTAATAAAGCTCGCTGGAATTATTCTGCACTGTTTTGCCACTTCGGCTCAGCGCTCATGATGCTGTCACACTTGAATAAATTATTATCGAAATTATGTTTTGCATTCCTGATGCTTACAATGCTTTTAACCAGCGTTGCCAAATCTCACACTTTGGATTGTGCAAACAAATTTAGCTTCATGTAATGTGTAAATATTGTGTTTTAGTTTCGCAAAATATTGACATTCACAGCGTGTTATTAAGGGTTGTGGGTTTTTTTTTCATCGGTAAAAAAAAGTGGGAACGCTGAAAGTTAAAGGATAACGGTGCAGCCCTGCAATTTCTCACTCACACCACTGCTGGTGGAACTAAAGGCATTTCCAGAGCGACTCTCTCGACGGTAATTTGCCTAATCTTCGAGACTGGCCAAACATCTTGGAACAGAGGCACGTGCAAACATTACCGGGGTATTACGATGACACAAACGTTTTGGAAATGTTTGCCAAAGCAACGTCTCCTTCTAAAAGGGAAGAGGTGATTTTTCTGTTACCATGGAACGTGTTACCTCTGCAGGATAACACAGAGCATCTCCAGAAAACAATGTCACAGTTTCCAGAGCCCACATCTTAGTAGCACAGATTTTGTTTAGCCTTTTTAACAAATCCTGAAACAGATGATTTGTATGAAAATAGAAGTGTGATGTACAATACATTTTCCAAATCGTACAAAGTCTTTGAATGAAGACATAGGAGTACTGTGGCCACAATCGACCCATTGTTACTGCCAAAAACTTAAGGACATATCGTAAAAGTGTTGTCTCACGATTAATGGGGGTAACTATACTTACAATCAATTCAAAACATAATGACATTGAAACCACTGCTTCCACTTTGTAGAACTGTGCCTAATGTCATTGACCTCAATAATAACTTTTCTATAAAAGAGTATTGATGTATTTTTATAGCGATCATAACAAACACCCATATATCCTCCACGTGTATTTTACAGTTGATAGAATTCCATTCAGGATGGTTTCAATACTTCCAACAATGCTTCCAACTGCAATAGCATACAGAATTGGTGAGCAAAGCCTTTAACAAACAAAAACGAGATATGTGAATACAAACGTACCGATCGCATGCGATACTTATTTAGAAGATTGTTTTTTTTCTGTAGCACGGTGATCGAAATCAAAATACGGTTGTGCAATGCATGCCTATTACATTGCGAGGTGCTTATTTAAAATAACGTTGAAGGTGTGAGTTGAGTCCAATTAGTGATAGTTATCAGAATGATCACGATTATTATTGCGATCCAACGGCTCTAAAGTGCTTGTAATGTGTGGATATGTATGGTTTACTATTTCACTGCAGAGAAAATTCCACAAATTGTTGTCTTCGGTTACAGCAGAGCATCGCCGCAAATGCATTTGAGGGATTTTTTGGCAAACAGGTTTTCTCGATAAATTGCCAGATTACGTACGTTTAAATTTGGCACAGGTAAATGCGCTTCTATCAGCAAAGCCTTTGGGCACACATTCACCACGTAAGCTGCCAAGGACATCTAAAATACTTTACATGAGCGTGTGGAATAATAGCCCAGACATTTTGACACAAAACAGTAATGGCTTTACGTATTCAATCAGAAGGATTACCTCAAATTTCTATTGGTGGAGCAGTGTTGCAGGTGTTGACGCTGTGACCTTGGCACTTAAGTTTGATTTCCAACCCTGGTCAATATTAGTGGTGAGTAATATTTGTACCAAAGAAAAATATACCCGTATAGCCGTCACAGATTGTAGGGTCAAGTGTTGTTAGCAAGTAGCGTCTACTTACAAACATGCCTTTGTCTCCCAAGTGGCGATATTTACACGCTAAACTAGGTACTTATTTGAAGCTGAGTCGATCCACTGCATCACCCTTTCACCAACCCACATTGACCAGAGTGGGGAAGTATGGTCAAACAATGCCCCATGACCAACATTGCGTGGGGAAGCCATCAGTCCATTACGGATTGAAAAACGAGTGGTTAATGTTAGAATTTTAATACAATTTTAATGTAATTTCGCCAATGTGATGTGAGAACACTGTTAACACATTTCAGATGGGGTTTTTTTTAAAGATTCCTAAAATATCTGTTAGTTGCCCAAAGGTTAAAATAGTTGATTGCTTTGGAATTGAAAAAGGTCTGTCACTGATTATCTTTATATTTACTTTGAAGATTAGTTTCATTGGGCGGCGCGGTGGCCCAGTGGTTAGCGCTGACGCCTCACAGCAAGAAGGTCCCGGGTTCGAGTCTCTCGGCTCGGGTGCCTTTCTGTGTGGAGTTTGCATGCTCTCCCCGTGTCCGCGTGGGTTTTCGCCGGGTACTCCGGTTTCCTCCCACAGTCCAAAAGCATGCTCCTGGATAGGTTGATTGGCTCGCAGACTAAAATTGTCCCGCAATGCCCGGCGATGGACTGGCGTCCCGTCGTCGGGTGTATTCCTGCCTTACGCCCTGTGTTTCCGGGATAGGCTCCGGCTCACCGTGACCCTATATAGGATTAAGCGGTTTCAGATAATGAGATGAGATGAGATTAGTTTCATTCAAAGGCTTTGCATGCACAATCACCGAAGATGCATTTCCTTAAATTTACATCGTTAGTTGGTGGAAAATACAAAAAAAGAAATACATTCAGAACCAAGCATTGAAGCTATTTCTTAATGTCTGGATGCTCGCTAACAGGGAACCATCTGGCCTACCTATTGTGTTTTAGTGACGACATTAATCGCTGATATTTACTGCGGTTATTAGGCACTGATGGGGCAGTGCACATCTGAGTGCAAAGTCTGGCCCTTTCTTTGAACTTAAAATCCGATCTTTGTTTAATCCCATTTTAATATGAGCTTGAAGGTTTTGACCAGTCAAGTGTTTAGACTGGGCTGTACGGATAATCCCTTTCTGCTTTGACGGCACACTCTTGACATCCAGCCCCACCCGTCACAGCTTTATTTGCCCGGATCAATAACACAGATCGGGACTTTCAGACAAGATTATTCCAAAGATAAAAGCAAAACGTTGCCCTTGGTTTTCAGCAAATCCGTGTGTTGGAATTGACAGTTGACAATGATTTCAGGCTCCCCATCAGTTGTTCTATCACAACATTGACCAAGGACTTTAAAATATAGACTTAAAATGCTATTGTTTGTTTTGTCTCTGTTGTCTGTAGATAAGTGTATTTTATTTTACAAAATAGCTTAAATACACAATACCATTTTAATACATTATTTAATACACCCACATATTTATTTAATTGCAGTTTATTATTTCTTTGTTCTTTGCATGGTCGTTACCCAATGCTTTTATTTCCTCCTTTCGTATCGATCTAGAATTCTAGATGATAGCCACGTTGCAGTGAGTGTGCGTGGAACGCCGTTTAAACGGCTCCAGCGTGAAAATGCTTCGCCGATTGTGATCAAATGTTAGCTCGGTCACTCTTCCGAGAGTTAAATTTACTGTATAAATGCTCTAAAAATGCAATTATTATTATTAATTATTACTTCCGGGCGGCACGGTGGCCCAGTGGGTAGCGCTGTTGCCTCACAGCAAGAAGGTCCCCGGTTCGAATCTCGGCTCGGGTGCCTTTCTGTGTGGAGTTTGCGAGTTCTCTCCCCGTGACTGCGTGGGTTTTTCGCGGGGTACTCCGGTTTCCATCCACAGTCCAAAAAACATGCTGCTGCATAGGTTAATTGACTTGCAGACTAAATTGCCCTCAGTGCCCGGTGATGGACTGGCGTCCCATCGTGAGTATATAACTGCCTTGAGCCCTGTGTCTGTCGAGATAGGCATCGGCTCACCGTGACCCTGTACATGAATAAGCGGTTCTGAAAATAATGATAATAATAATGGGATGAGAATTATTACTTCCAAAGTATTGGCTTCGATCTAACTTCTGGAATGAGCAGCTATCATACAAGCTGAGTAACCCGGTCGCTTTTATTTGGGATCTTTCTTTGCTGAGTCAGAATTCAGATGCCCAGAAAGGCATTCTCGCAATATTTTGGAGCCACCGCTTGCTGGTGACCAGCTGGAGATGTTTTTTTCTTTGCTGAAAATGTGTTAAGCTTTTTGCATTGCTAATGAAGAAAACACAATCCTTGCGCCCTGTGGCTTTTGACGGACAAATCGACGACTAAATGTACATAGCCTCATTGCACAGATCCTCATGCCTCCTCATTTTCATGGCACAGTGTACTGAGACGCAGTGCCATTTAGAGATGTTTACATTACAGATTGTCATTACAACACATCACTACACGTTATTCATTTATTTATAGTTTCTAAATTCTGTACTAAGAGCCACATTTTGTCCGTTTAGGTCGTTATGAGCGCTTCCAAAGCCGCTCTTTTGGGATATCAGTGTCGAGCGCGACTCCTCTCTTCAACGTGGCTATCTCAAAAAAGTAGCTTCTGGAAGAAATCATCATGCATCGAGCCTTGAAAACCTACTTACGTATTTTTAGGTCATTGATAAGGCTGGTGGGGGGGGGGT
>JAZEWT010000015.1:16556470-16569146 GCA_036362905.1 Mordacia mordax
AGAGATTCGAACCCGGGACCTTCTTGCTGTGAGGCGTCAGCGCTAACCACTGGGCCACCGCGCCGCCCACTACAAAACACGTGCTCTCTATATCCATTTTGAAACGTATCATTTAATAAAGTAGCTAGATGCGTGATTGAGAGCTGAGTCTTATTTTCCAATTCATGACCATCGTTCAATACGACAAAAAACAACAACAAAGGGCCGTCTCCAATGTCTGCCGCGTTGTTATTATTGAAACTCGACGCGCGTGAGAATTTCTCAGCACAGCTCTTGCTTTCGGGATGGCCGTGTCGAGCGCTCCTCCGCACGCTGGCGAAGCGTCGTGAATGAATGAGAGGGAACGCTCGACGCAACTCTTCTGAAAGGACGACCATGGAGGGCGGTTCTCATCACACAACCGTGCGCGCGAACGGACATCAATAAGACTCAAGCTCGACATGTTGCGATTGAATGCGTCGTGAAGCGATAAAGGCTTTTTGCAGGTGGCATATTATAATTATTATTATCAACAACTTCCATTGATAGCGTACAAGCGTTGGCTAAAAAAGTCACAGAGCTTGACCCCCGCAGCAACTTCCGTCGTGCCTTATCACCTATCGCTGCACGAAATGACAAGCAGGATCTTGATAAATATTGATCACCTTTCCTTTGGACGACGTGTTTGAATTCACGATCACCGGCTGCACATTTTTGATTGGGATGTGCAGCAGCTGGAGCGAGAAAAGGGTGTGTGAAACGGATATCGTTGAAGCTGCGATAATAATTAAGCCAGAAAGCCTTTCAACTTAATTCCTTTTCAACGGAATGTCTATATATATTTTGCAACACTGCACGTCTTTGTGCGCTGGTGAGCGGTTGCACAGTGTTTATCACAAGGTGCTTGTAAAACCCATGGCCTGAGTTTGTTTCCCAGCTGTGGCTAACATCAGTAACAAGTGAGTTCTAAATGTTGGGCCTGCTCACTTCCCCCAACTTGTGCTGACCAGCAAAGTGTACTTTCAGACAGTCTTCACTATCGGAACAGGCCTTAGTGCAGCAGCGGATTGACCAAGGTCTGCAACTTAATGTTATTATCATCGTACGCTTGGCTGACAGAAGGTAAGGCTATAGCTGCAGTGATGACAGCACAGGGGGTACCACGTTTCATTCTGGCTGCGAGGGAGGCGAGTGCTGTGGCGGAGCGCCAAGCAAAACAGATGAGTGGCCAGGTCAGCGAGCGGTGTGCCAGTGGAAGCGCTCGCAAACTCCTGGAGACAAGACACGGCGCAGACTGCCCGCTCTGCAGTCTGGCCTCTAACAATGCCTCTCAAACCAGCTGCCCAGATCATGCCAGTTGGAGGTAGCTCTGGGAGGCGTGGGTCGTATCGAAATGTTTCCGAGCTCATGCCACTGCCCGGTTCCACCCAAAAACAATTTTCTTTAGTCGAGTGTGAGGCTCTCGGCGATGTTGCTCTTGGGTTGCAGCTGGCGGACCTGAATTACATTGGGCTCGCGAAAGTGAATTACCTTGTCATTTTGTGCCAGCGTGTGCCTTGAGGATTACACTTTGCGCTGGATTTCAAGAAATTACTTGTTTTGCTTGTTTGCTCGGCATCATCCTTAGAGAGCACTCAAGTGAGAAAGCACCCCAGTGTGCCTGTTCGGGATTTTTTTTTTAGCACATACTTGCCAGAGTGGCTAAAGACTGCGTCATCCTCAACCGTCATGGGTGTCCAATTATCGTTGAGTTGCTCCACCGAGCCAAGCGCTGGGAAATGCCTCATGCCAAAGGATTTATAAATGGGAAGCAATGAATGCAAATGATGCTCTACATGACATTGCCATCATTTGTGACCTATATCCCACTGCAGGGGATGAACAGTGATGCCATTTGGCAACACCAGATGCGATAGGTGATTTATAAAGGCTGTATGAATGTCTTCACTGCGTAACCACACCAGTGGCAAGCGACATTTACGTACTGCTATGGGCCATGTCAATGTAGGTGGTTCAAGGATCTGCTGGATTCACGGTTATGGATGTTTTATCTGTTTACAAAAATCAGCATCCCCGTGGGCATAATTATTGAGAACCTTCACAAGTGAAATTTAAATAATAAGTTTCCCAGTAGCAGTATAGTGCTTTTCTGCGGTTATATTTGGAGAACAGAGAAAAACAACAGTGATTTTTGTTGTTGTAATCTACACACATTCTTGTCATTTAAAATGTGTAAGAACTTACAAATTCCTAAATGCTACTCTTGTAATGCATTAGAGAATATCTGTATGATGGATAAATGATCACTTTTTTACTGTGTTATGCACGATGGTTGGGTTGGTTTGATGCAATGTTGCACAATTCATGCGGAGGGTGATTTGGATACATGGTGATAAGAGTTTTAGTTATGTTGGTTAAAATACATTCAGCATGGGGCAGATGCTCATTCAAATCAGCCTGCTCTGACCATTATTCATGCTCATTATAAATGTTTCTTTCCATTCACAGGCAAACATGTCACGTCATGCAATGATGATCCTATTCACCTTCTGTCAATCCCATCTCCCAGATAGACAGAGAGATAGATACAGCAGACAACATCTAGTGAGCTTGCAAGCTCTAGACGCGGGATCCCTGCAACACAGCAAACTTTCGAAAAAGATCAACCTAAGGACGCACATAATAAAAAGGCAGATAAAATTACAGCAACAATCTCTCAAATACATATATTGACTCTAACCATGACTATGAAAATAATCAGTAACACTTAAAAATGCACAAATAAGCAAACCCACAACACCAAAGATGAAACCCCAACTAAAATCATAAAATAAACAGTATCACTGAAAATTTTATTCAAAATTACACAGCACAATAACATAACAATGTCAAGGTACCACAATGGCATGGGAGAAACAATTTAAGCTAAATACTATAACAAAATAAAGGAGCATATGCTACGCTTCAATAAGACATTCATGCAAACACAACTGTGCAGAAAATAACGTGAACCATATATAGTGTACATTCATCGACATATAATAATACACTCATAATGAGTCTCGGTAACAGGGTCGTTCACCCTACGTTACCAGTTGCTCAGACAAGAATCCGTCTCACCTGCCATTCATGCTAACGGGGGCCAGGAGTCTAACTCACGTTTCAATGTTTGTAGCACTGTGTGCGAACGAGCGACGTGACGGCAACCACCACATTTATGGATACACTCCAGAATGTGCGTTCGTGTTTTCTCCCCCGACGAGACGAGCCAGCTGCTTTTAATGGTGACTCAATTGTGGAACTTGAATGACTCACTCACCACTTACGCGTTGTCATAGATACTTAAAAGCACAGTTGACCTCGGTGGTCCATTGAGGGAGCCACAGAGGAGACCTTAGCAACATCTCTCTTACTCCCTCGCACCCCCTCTGAAACACAGATTTCTGTTTCATCATGGGGTATCTTTATTGGGGGTGCTTGACTGTGCCGACCTCATGGGAGGTGAACTTATTGGCCTCAAAGTCCCGTTGTTGCTGATCAAAATGATGTCTCGCCAAATCAGTGCCACGGCAGCTGTGACCAGTCCTGCATCCAGAGCTTAATTTCTCATTGAATATGTTCTGGCTCACGGCTAGACTGGTGTAGGCACATGACTTGTAGCCACAGCCATTGGGAGAGGGTATACTTGCTGTGGTGTGCTTGGTGAGTATATATTGTCTTGGTCAGCGACCCAGACAGACCCGGCTGAAATTATTTCCTGCCTTCATCCCATACTCCCACTCCTTCTGGTTAAACATACAAAATATAAGCCAATAGACAAACAGGTTGCACTGACCTAATGGGGCAAAATGTGATTCTATGGAAGCAGAATGTCATGGAATTCCCAGGTCAGTTATATGAACTCTGGCTTATGTTGACAGCAGTGGTGCATCAATACACATACAAACAATATGCGAATTGTCAGCTTTTATTTATTGGCTGGTTCAAGGTGATTGGACTTCAAAATGAATGCAATACAGATTGTTAAAGTAAAAGAATGTCGACAAGTTGTGTTATTGTGAAACCAGTGTCTATAAACAGAATAATGTTACGTCAAACTATTGCATACACTGTACTTGAACACCATCAGTGGAAGCTTGCCAAATGTCATCCTGGGATGCACAGTATACCTGGAAAAGATTCAGAGATAACTCCCCAATCATCTAGTGTATTGCATTATACGAGAGGATATCTTATTGTAAGGGTGTCATTTTTCAGATGCAACATTAAACTGAGGTCCTATCTGCCCCAAGGCCATTTAGGATCCCATGACACTCTTCAAGAAGAGCAGGGGTGTTAACCCCAGTGTCTGAGTTAAAATATGACAACAGATCAATGGGATCACTGGTCTGGTCATACAAAATAAATAAACAAATGATTCCCCTGTGGGCCCTAGACACCTCTGCAATTGAGGTGTATGCATCTCGGTGGAAAGATCCATTATAAATATTATATGGACCCTATATATAATAAGGTGTTGCGTTTATGCCAAAAACTGCTGTCATACCAAAACCTCCTCCTTCAAACCAATGCTTCACTTCCTCCCACCACTCCACAATCCTTGGCAGCAGGCATAATCAGGTCATACCTCTGCCCATCTATCAATACTAAACATCAATAGTTTACAAATCTATTTTTGCTGATTCCTTCCGTGAATAGGGCGTCCCCAGGGTTGCTGAATGTGGAGAGTAAATAATGGATTTCCATACCATGCCTTCTTTATGATTAATGGAACAGCCTCCAAGAAGTGGTGTTGAGAGGGCGCATACCTGAAAGAAATAATGTCACCTTTCCAGTTGACCCAGAGTGAACCTCCCATCGTCCCTCACCTCTGATTTTCTCCGCGGCATAACAAAACCATATACAACCTGCATTCTTGTGGCCATCTCTGACAACACCTACGTGCTGGGTCAAGCTATATGGAGACCAATGTCTACTGCCCTGCCGATGACCTGCTGATCGAATGGAGGAGTACATAAGTGCACAATCGGGATGTTTTTTGTTAAAGGGGCCCTGCATACTTAAGGTATGCTCTGGAATGTCATGTACTGTGTATGTTGTGTGACCTCTGCCATATGTAAATCTACACGTATGGACGTAACCTTTATTGCAACAAGTGTGAACAGAATGACTGAACTGAGAAGTTGTGCAAAGCACAAATCATAGCTCTGCCGTATAAGACATTGTTTGTGATGAGAGTGATGTGGTATATACTTGCATGCACTCACGCATTCAAATTACATATTTCCTTTTTTTCATGAATTTCAATGCTTTGTGTGAAACTGACTTTACTTTTTTGTCATCCAATTGTCAATTAAAAGTATGTTCGAATACATTCCAACGAGATGATGTGCAGAGTTTCGCAGTCTTTCAACAGTCTTTCAACAGTCTCAAGAAAAAAAAACTGTGAACATGATTTTTTCATGGATTTTGAGACCGAATGGTAACGGCACAGTAAAAAAAAGACATTACTTAATTATAAAAGACGAGTGCAGTGTCTGTGAACGCGTCCAGTGCAAAAACGGCTTCGAATTGGACAGGCATATTTTGTATGCTAACAAAAAATAACCGACTTTAAAACATTGTTATTCAACAAAACAATGCATGCACTCTTGTCATTTTTGACGGACAAATACACCATTCAAACATAATGACCATCATAAACATGAGTGCCCTCTTTGCATACAGAGTGTCGGTAAGTGCGTGTAAACGGATCAGTAAAGATTAAAATTGAAAACACAGCTTCGCTCGCGAGAAAGGAGGCACGCTCGACATGGATATTCGGAAAGAGCACTTCTTGAGAGCAATTCTTATTTTTAATCATCCCAAAATGCAAAAAAAATATCCTTCCCATGCTCAACGTGGTTTTTTTTCTCACTGTCCCATATGTCTCCGATCGCGTGGCAATCTCTGCACGAGAAATGCTTCACTCCTCCGTTCAACCATCACGCTCACAGCCCCCCCCCCACAAACCTCACCGTCGCCCCCCCTCCCCTTCATCTCCTCTCTTGCAGGTCCTGTAACCACAAGGGGGAGTATTAGATAGTGGTGAACAGACACAATTGCAATCTGTGTTACTCGGAAATGTACGCATTCAGTTCATAAGAATGATAATCACGGAGAATATTCAGCTCATCTCATATCATTGTCAGAAACCGCTTAGTCCTGTACAGGGTCGCGGTAAGCCAGAGCCTATCCAGGCAGACACAGGGCGCAAGGCAGGGATGTACCCACGGATCGAAAGCCAGTCCATTACCGGGCACTGCGGGCAATTTAGTCTGCAAGCCAATTAACCTATGCGGCAGCATGTTTTTTTCAACTGTGGGAGGAAACCGGAGAGAACAGAAAGGCACCCGAGCCGAGATTCGAACCCGGGACTTCCTCGCTGTGAGGAGTCGACAGCGCTACCCACCGGGCCACCGTGCCGCCCTATTCATTTGTTGTTATTATTATTTCCAGCAGCAAGGTACAAGTGGTTATTTTGTGTGTGTGTGTGTGTGTACCCGACGCTGATGTGATTACATATCCAATCCATTCGGAGATGTGTGCGACTGCTATTTGGTGATGAAACAGGTGTGCGGCGCAGCCACTGATGCACTTTACGGCGCTGAGAGTGTTGCACATTCTACTGCTGATGGAGTGCTAATGGCTTTGTCCGAGGAAGCAAAAGTACGGTTTGCTCTCGGTGCGGCACTCTCTTCCTTTATTTGCTCCGTTGGTGTTATAGGCGCGATAAAAATAAATAAATATATAGGAGAGGAAAAGAAGATATTAAAAAAAAACAGCACTAAAAGCGCCATCAAATTCATGTTGCATAGTCGCCTGTTCTACACACTGGAAATTATGAGGATTTTTGCGAGCAAATGTAATCCGTAAAGATGTCATTTTTAGGTGACAAATAGGAATTTTATTTTTATGTTTTTAAATACCAATAACAACGCTGGCTAAATTGCTGCCCACTGCTCACCGTAATGAATGTGGCCACACCGCGCTAGATTTTGTGCATTCCCACGAGGCCTCTCCACAGCGATCCATCTCCCAAGAACTCCCGTGAGAGTGTAAATTTTGGTAAATAGGTCACTTAGCCACCAGATTATGTGACCGGTAGATAGGCTACCGTGAAAGGTAGTCTGTCTTTCGAGCTGTTCATAGCATTCGAAAGCGGCTACTCCCCCCCCCTTCCCCCCAAAAAAACAATTGCCAACCCGTGTTGAAAATTGGGTTGATCGCATGAAGCCATTCGATGCAGACTTCTATAATAGACTATTGACCCCGAAAACATACTCCGCAATGACACGAGAAAACAAACCTCTATTGACTTTCTTAACATCATATTTGGTTCCGATAAGTGCAGTTTTTCATGGGCAGATAAACTATAACTTGTTTTGCCTGCGCGGCTATACAACACATACAATGTGTGCAATATATAAACGTGTACCTTTCAATCGAGGGCTTTCTACTAAATATGGAACGATACCAAGAAACAGAAATTACTATGTCCTTAAATTTCAAATACATTTAACGAACGGAAAAAAAATCACAGTCACATCTTGGAGAAAATATTGCATTTCCCCTTAATAAACGCGACACCGCTTAGAACGGCTATCCTGAAAGAGCGGCTTTTAAGAGCAAATCTCGCAGCAAACCTCACCATGTCTCAAAATCTAAGCGGGGTTGCGAGCCTGGACAACACCTGAATATGGGAGACTACCGTGGACAAACGAGACGTATGGTAGGGGATGTGGGTAATCGAGGAGAATGAGGAGCACCTCTTGTTGGTCTGCACGCCCCTCACTTTCACCGCTGCACTCTGACGAGCGTTGTGAAGCACGGCTCAGATTAAGCCCTCAAGGCCACAAGCGGCCACGCCTTGGTCCTCGTCCACCAATGAATCGACCAAAGCGCTCTGGTATAATGCGCACTTGTACAAACCACAAGGAAACACATCGCAGCACTTGTTGTTGCTACACTATTAATAATAACGCCGTGACCATTGACTCACCTGCTGCTGAAACCCCATTCATGCTTTCCTAACCTTTAACCCTGACTACTGCAATTACCTGCTTTTCAGCCTTCCTAAATCACTCACCACCAAGCTGCAAATAACCCGGAATGCTGCTATGAGGAACATTACTTATTCTCAGTATTAAGGACCAGTGTCACCACAATGCTCCTAATTTAGTTTCAGATCAGCTGCATAAGTGTGTTCGTGGCTTTAAAGACCTCACAAGCTAATGTCTCCAGCCTCCTCTCTGCCCAACAATCCCCTCTCCAGCACGCACGTCGCTCTCTCGAAATCAACAGCAGCCTCCACAATGTTTAACTGCCTCTTTACTCGTGATCGCTCGGCAATAATCAGATCTCCAGTTCCGCAACGCCATTGCTTACGACTGATATTTCCAATCCCCCGTGCTGTCGTTCATTCATTAAATCACTTTTCGCCCAGTTGTTGCCCCCAAATTACAAACGCGCACCCGAAGGGCTCACGGTGCCCTCAAACACCGAGACACGTGTAGATGCTGCACAGCGTCTTGCCAACCACGCACGACAATGCCACGACACGCGTGCCAGATATCCGTCTGGATCGCAATCTTGCTCTTGCTACGTGACCTCGCGTGTTTTGACTGTGTTGCATAGCATCTTGCGGCAGCTCTGCAGTGACAGATGCCGCGCGCATTCAAATCGTATTCTATTAGTCGCAATATTAAGTGGTTGCCGCGTGCATAAGCCCTCGCCGTGTACGTGTCTAACGGGTCTGCCGTAAATTACTTAGCTGGAGCTTCGAGGGAAGGGGTGATTCCGCCCGTGGCCTACCATAAGTGGTCATGGGCCCCACCGCCTGTGATCAGTCATCGTGTCTGCTACATTGGAGTCACCTTGTAGTTTTAAATAGTAATGGATATAACAGTAAATCTTCGCGCTGAGGTCAAGTCACGATGCATCACGGCTTTGAGCTGTCAAGGAGGTATACACTTTCCTGGAGCACGCATTAGCAATGTTTTAATGGAAGCAAATACTGGAGAGCTTTCAATGAGATGCCAACATGTGATACAGATCCAGCTACTGTGAAATATCTTAGAGCCATGATTTGTCTATACAGTGACGCATTATTAGCTTTGTGTGCTGTGCACGGTAGCTTTGAAAATGGTTTTGAAATATTTGGATGAAAATGTAGCCTAAGAGTGCCAATACTGAATGTGCCAAGACTTTCTCGGGTAATCGGTCATTATTTATTAGTGATGAACAACGTCCCGACGTAATAAAAAACATTATAACATTCGCTTTGCTTTTTTGCGTGCACATTCTAGTATGATACATTAGTATTACTAATGTTAATGATTTTGTTTATGATTAGCTGAATGATTTTGAAGTTATTAAGGTTGTTTTAATCTGTATCAAAAGTCAACTCATTTCATTCATGCAAGAATAAATAAATGCAGTGGTGGATATGACTTAAGTAAAAGCAACAATAATAATTGGGTTAATAATAATAATAATGGTTAGATGTATAAAGCATCAATATTCATGTAATTTGAATATCACAACATTCAAAAACCATAGACTAGCGGGAAGGCAGTCAGCTGGTAAGCTGACACCAACAATTGTCCAAGCTCTGCAATCCTGCATACATAAGATATTGCATCATATCGTGTTATAAATGTTTAGCAAGGACTTACATTTTTTTTCTGCATGTCACTCATGATAATTTGCAACTCTATATCAAGCATGTGCTGGTCATGGAGATTGATTGAGACATACTTGACTAGGCCGGTCAGTGTGGTTTGGTGAAGTATGTGCCCATAACTAGTTCAGATATCACTCGACACTCATTATAGCCTTTAATCGTAAATCATCTGGCTCAAAACCACAGCGTCAGCATCACTGCACCACAGCTCTCCCATGAATGTATTTTGCTTGAAAAATTGACCATTTATGAAAATTTTTGTACTTCGTTTTAAAAATATGTAATTTAGTATGAATTGGGTGCAAATCAAAAGGGCCGTTAATTAACCATCATCGTGAATTTCGAGAGATCCATACGCTCTGTGCAGCGCTTTGTGGCCCTCGGGTGAAAATCGCTCTATGAATGTGCAATTGTTTTTATTATTATTACTAATTTCCAAAGTCGTAACCTGCCTTTTGCACGTGTTTAATGCACGTTTGGATGGCCACTGTTATTACAGTGGGTGCTGTCTCATACTTTCAAGTTGCGTACCCAGCAAGGACTCCCTATGTTGACAGTTGTGACATGTTCCATGGCACGATAACATTTTGTCACCAAAATATCGGTCACTTAATCGTTTGAAGCTGCCGTTGAGGTATTTGTGTGTATACATATATGTGCCGCCATTAATCTTGTATATGATAGCTTTAAAGGCACAAAATGTAGTTTATTTACGTTTTACGAGGCAGAGTATTTATAGATATTTTACCCAGCTAAATCTTACATCTGAAGACATTTCTCAAATTGTATGCCATGTAAATGTGCAGTTATCTAAACACCCTCTATCATGCTGCCATTATTTTTATGACTTGCGTTACAACCTCCCTCCCATGAGAGTATTTTGGCAAAAACGTGAAAACGAGTCTTTAAAAGAACTATCTAGATCCAGCGACAAAGATCCCCCGTAAAGTCTTAGAAGGCTGTAAGGTTAAGTGTCGTTAGCGTGCACCTATTAATGTTGACACGGCAAACAAGGAGGTTGGTGAACAACATTACCCCTGGCCGCATTTGTCTCCGTAGCCGCAATATTCACACATTGCACGAGGTACTCATTTGAGGCTGAGTCGACCGAGGAGAGGCTCGGGACCGGTTCAGAAAATCGTCTCTGATGTTGATTGCGAGCGAGATTCAAACTCGGGGCGCTCGGTTTGTAGTCCAACGCGCTAACCGCTGAGCCACCGCTCCTCCGCAACAGCCGGCAGACACTCACACACACACAGACACACGCGCGCACACTCGTACATTGACTCGACTCCATGACCTCATCGAATCCTTTCTTCTCGCTGCGGCTGAGGTGCGGGCAGGCACCCAAGACACCAGTCCTCTGGCGCCTCACTTCCAGGTCATACTTGCGATTGACCATGATGGGCCAGCAAGGAGTGTCGGGGGGGGAGAGAGAGGGGGAGGGGACGAACATTGCAGCGGTAGTTAGTGGTCGCACTACAGGCACCGCTTGAACACTCTTTGGTAATGTGAGAGCACACTGATCCTCTTGGAGCTATCTTATCTGAACACCGGTGGTGTCCTGGGAATGTGGGGTGGAGATGATGTATAACCCACAGCTGTAGGCTGCTCCAGGGGCCTCCTCTGCGCTCTTGGCCCGTCCATACGCCGCCTATTTCCTCCCTCCCCTCCAACATTCTGCCCATGTTGACTTTTTCATTTGGCGAGTCACTGAAAGAGTGCAGCTCATTTATATGTATTGCTATCACGGGCTATGAGGTTTCTACTGAAAGTCATGAGGCTACCTTAGCTGAAATCCAAAAATACAATCACTACTTGGTCGCTCATTGCAAAGAGAACCAATAGTATTTATTGAGATACTATAACCAACTGCACAAAACCTCTGTTATTTATTCAATTAAAGTGCAGTTTATTTTATTTTGTTGCTTTTAAACGTCAGCTATACGGCCTTTTTACATTTAATCCATCGGCACGGTAAAGAAAATGCCACGTTTACAAAATGCTTTGCTGTATTTCAACAGCAGATATTTGAAAATCACTCATACAACGTGCATAACGGTACATGCTTAAATAAATGTTTACGGGTTTGTGGTCATAAATTAACGCGGGGGTTCCAAAAAAAAATTCCGGTAAAAAATATTGTAAGATGGCTATAAAGGTAATATTGTAACAGTTTCATTCATTTTCTCATGTAACATTTATCATTTATCACAATAACTCATACGACGAATCTGGGAATTCTCCCTGAGGGAGCAAAAAAAGTTGGTTTACTTTGAAACGTGAACAGACTCAGCTTTCTTCCAATTTTATTTCGTAACATGTGTCTCTAATTCCACTCTAAAGCAAAACCATTTGAGATAGTAATCACAGAAGCAAGCTGTGCCCTTTTTGTTGCATATGAGAATAGCCCTAAGGGGATGTTAGAAGTACAGAAAAATAAGCACCTTTATCTAGTAAGTAGGTCTAGCCAAGCAATTCTCACAAGGGCAAAAGAAGAATCTCAAGTCATACTTATTTGATTAATAGAGTCATGTGGGTGGTCATTTTGGCTGGGAGTCAAATGTTAAGCTGAAGTTAATAGGAGCAAAGGGGACTTGATCTGCCTCTTTGTGTCGGGCCAAGAGGCAAGCCCCATACAATTAAGCGATGTTTACAAGCCGTCTTATTGATGCAAATGCGAGCTGATATGCCCTATTGCTTGAAAATATATATAATGAAATAGCCAGGAGCACTGCTTTCGCTTTGGCACATTTATTATGCTCTCGCTGAAAAATGAGAGGTTACACTGTACGCTGGTAACGACATACTCTTCGTTTTTTTTATGTGAGAAAGTTGGAGAAAAAAAAACTGCTGCCACCGCAGCTGGATTCCGCCTCGGGCACCTTTCTGTGTGGTGTTTATGTGTTCTCTCCCTGCTCTGCGTGGGTTTCCTCTGTCCTCCGGGTGGCTACGGTTTCCTCCCACAACACC
>JAZEWT010000015.1:16569172-16580943 GCA_036362905.1 Mordacia mordax
CAATTTATTAAATAATTGGTTGATAACATAATATTTTATACGAAAGCAGTGTCTGGTGGGTTGACATACGCTTCCGTAGCTGTGTGTCTTGCGTGAGCAGGCGTCGAATTTGCGCGCGTTCTAAAAGGTGCCTAATTTAATTGTTATTTCGGCCAACTTTCCAACGTTCAGCGGGGCAATGGGTGATGGGTGGCACCCCCGAAAAGGCCCTCTCTCTCTCTCGTCTCTCTCCAGCAAGACGCGTGTCGTGAGCGACCGGAGCAGGTAGCGGCCGTAGACGATTCCCGGGGAGGGGTGGGTGGGTAGAGCAACGCGCTGAGGCACGCGCTCTGTGGCGGGGCAAGGCGTGATACCTGACCTGGAACCGAGCTGTCGGAACGGGACAGCGCCAGATGATGGATGGCGTTTGAGCCTGAAACCCAAACCTCCTCCCAAAGGCTGCTGCCGACTCAGCCACCCTCAGCTGTCTCCTCAAGGTCGATTCCCGCGGAAGCGTTCGGCTGCGCAGCCAAACCGCCCGCCCGGTCAGCTCTGCAGGCTTCGCCCAAAAGCAGGGACCTCCCTCGCATCGGAAGGCAAATTTGCTTAATGACGCATTGTGTTGAGCGTAAATAGAAGAAAGAATCCTTAGAATTAAGTGACAGGATTATTAATGGTTTAGGGATGTCATATCAAGCTTCATGTATATTCATGATCTGCGCTCTTTTGTGTCCGAATGGGTTTCGGCATGCCTACGCAGAAACTCAAGACGAGCAATGTGCGTAAATTTGTTTGTGCAGTGTAGAACAATCATTTTAAAGCAAATACTTACTCTGCCACGGAGGGTTAACAAAAGCTCATCGTTATGAGAGCTGACAACATTGTGTTCATTTTTAAGTGTGTGCAAACAGTTTCTTGTTGTTGTTAGAGACATTCACCAACTTGCCATTAACACTGGTATGGAAATGTTGAGGTGGGGGGGTTTGTGGTGGTCAGAAGATAATTTCATACCAAACTTATGGAAACGGCCCTCTATTTACTCGCTGTATTGCAGAATCTAAGCGACCCGACCACTAGTCATAGCATAGAGGAGATTTTTTAGTGATGGCCATCATTTCTCTTGCATGACAAACCAATTATAGTTACATACTTGCTAATTAGTCTAACGATGCGTACACAACATCCATAGGATAGGACATCAAACGTTAGATGTGTTTAATTTAATTAGAGCACATTCTTTCTTTTAGAGCAGATCTTAGGTATGGATATGTAAATCAAGGTCGATTGAAATTAGCGCTTTTGAAATTAAGTGCAACAAAGTTAAAACGAAAAAAGTGTTCTCACTGATGGGTTGTAACACATGGCATGTGTGAGATGTTTGTGCATTCGCCTCTGTTCTGCCTGGGAGTGGTGTCGCCCACTGTGATAGTATCTCTCAAACCATGGGCAATAGAACGGTTTCCTTCAATCACTGCTTAATTAAGAATAGAGAAATAGGCTAACGGCTTCCTGTCTGTCGCGGAAGCAATGACAACAATCGCCCCATGTCTCTTGTGTACTTTGCTGCCGTTATTGAGTGGCCAGACTTTGGGTTGGGTAGGCCGGCGCAAACGCCACCCTCCCCTGTTCGTAGTAATGGTGCACTCCACTATATATCTCTCACCATTGCATGAGCAGCGGATGGCAGCGCGCAGACGTGACACATTAATTGGAGTGCACCATTAGGGCGTGACTTATGGGGGACGATTTCTCCCATAGCCACTCCTCTGTCTGGATCTGTCCGCATGTGGCATTATAACCGTCTGATCCGTCTCGCTCGACACAACTTAGGACAACGCAACTGTCGTGTTGTCAGCCACTGGCAGGATGTGTTGCCACAGAATGGGGAACGAAATGTAACGAAAGGTAACGATGCATTTCATGGTTAGGGATTTTAAGAGGCAAAGAAATATATACCTTAGCCGTGGGATAGTTTAAATTAAAAAGAAATACATGTTAAATCATTAAATAGCTACGAGGATACGTATAATTCATGGGGGTTAATCCAGAAATTAACCCAGAAATGCCCTCATAACTGTTTTTATACAAATACATTTCAAAATGAGTGTGCTGCACATACCAAAAAAAAGACTTCCCATTTAGAAACGTATGTATATAAACACCCTTTTATCACCATCTCCAGACGTGTGTTATATTGTGTGCACAGACGCACTCCCCTACATGTGGCCAGTGGATGATTCACAGTGTTGGCCTCTGATATCTGTGCTACCCTCAGTTTTATTGGCTTGAACAAAAAACACATCTTTTGGCTTAGTAGAACCACGGTCATAAGATCATGGTGCCGATTAGTATTCTATTCCTATAAAATTACGTCTTTCCACCAATTGTTTTTTGTAAAATGTTATTGCTGCTGATTTTCCGTTCTAGTGCCATTGTTGCTGGCGTGCCCTTCTCTGCGCAGCTCCGTGAAGCGCTTTGTGACCCTCGGGTGAAAAGCGCTCTAAATGCAATTCTTATTATGTGGAATGTTAAAAAAATGTTTTGAAAGCGGGTCGGCGCAGTGGTGCCGCAGTGAGTAGCTCTACTTCCTCACAGCAAGAAGGACCCGGGTTCTGTTCCCAGCTCGTGTACCTTTCTGTGTGGGGTTTGCGTGTTCTCTCCCTATGTCCGTGTGGGTTTTCGTCGGGTACTCTGGTTTCCTGCCATCGTCCAAACGTACTGTTGCCTAAGTTAATTGGCCTTCTGAGTAAATTGCCCCGCAAACAAAAGTCCCATGCGCTGTACGGGCGTCACATACTGGGTAAAGCCCCGCCTTGCGTCCTCTGTCTGCCGGGATAGGCTTCGGCACCCTGCGACACTGCACATGATTAAGCGGATATTGGTAATGATGATGATAGAATTGTGATGATGTAGGTTTTCACGAGTCTCTCAGACAGAGCATTGAAAATGATCACTCAATAAAGGCTATGGATAAAGTTGCAATGTAGGTATAGCCCCTGGCAAGCTGATGTATGAAAGATAAATCTCACCAAGGACTGTGCGGTGGATTATTTATACTCGCCAAGCAACAAGCAGACTTAGTTGAGGAGCTCTCCCTATGAAATCTTAAGTGGCTCATTAATAGCAACATTGCATTCCGTTAACGAGAAACTCACAGGCGATACAATTCTGTTTGGCAATTAAAACAAAACAATAAATGTTAAATTAAATCACTGCAAACATTAGTAAGATAAACATGGGCATGGTGTGCATCATAATGATGATGTGGGGGTGTTTGCCACATTTGGCTAAACACCACATTATATGATTTGTTCTAACAGGATAACGTTCATTGTCAAAACTTTCACTGGGCGGCGCGGTGGCCCAGTGGTTAGCGCTGACGCCTCACAGCAAGAAGGTCCCGGGTTCGAATCTCTCGGCTCGGGTGCCTTTCTGTGTGGAGTTTGCATGCTCTCCCCGTGTCCGCGTGGGTTTTCGCCGGGTATTCCGGTTTCCTCCCACAGTCCAAGAGCATGCTCCTGGATAGGTTGATTGGCTCGCAGACTAAAATTGTCCCGCAATGCCCGGCGATGGACCGGCGTCCCGTCGTCGGGTGTATTCCTGCCTTACGCCCTGTGTTTCCGGGATAGGCTCCGGCTTCACCGTGACCCTATATAGGATTAAGCGGTTTCAGATAACGAGATGAGACTTTCACTATGACGTTACTTTGTGTGGAGGCTGCGTGAGTGTTGCTGTTTTACCCAGAGCATCGAATTTTCAGAAAGTGATCGACTTGAGTCTGCACTCACTAACGAGCGACCTGCACTATCAGCTGTATCTAGACCACACAGTAATGATCTCTCTACTGCTGGATGAACGTTTCCCATTTTTTTCTCCATTCCTCAAAGTTTAGTGCTACAACGATACATAGTTGGGGGGCGAAACGTCGCAAAAGAGGGTGTAGGAACACTCGGCATAGCTTTCCCGAAAGAGCAGCTATGGAGAGCAATCAGCGCTTTGTTACCCTCGGGTAAAAAGCGCTCTAGAAGTGCAATTATTATTATTATTATTAATTATCAAACATTGAGCCGTGAAAAACCTAAATCAGTACAATCGAGAAATCATGAACTATCAGAGCGTGCAAAACCTAAGAGTTGACAATGAGGCAGAGGCATTGCTCTCCATATAAATGGCCCTATCAACAAAGCATCTTACACAACCACCAATCCTTTACCTCACCTTCCAGTGACACACCAATCCATGCCTTGATGAGATCCCAACTTAACAACTACAATGCTCTTCTCTGAAACCTGCCTTCATCCCTCACGTCAAAAACTGCCGACGAAATGCCATTGCCAGACCTCTTAACCGCATCCATAAATGAACTCAAATCTCTCCAATAGTCCACCATCCATATCAATCTAATGCAAGATCAATTGCAGTATCACTGTCACCAACTTAACTATCGTTACTTTAATTCGAAGGCTTTCGTGACCAATGTTATCGATGAAATCCATTCTTCTGGGTCAGGTCACGCAAAAAAAAAATAGTCTCGTTTGACTCTCCACCACCCGACATGGCCAATTAGTAAGGCTTGTCACGTGAACAGAACGTGACAATTCCTTCACTGTCTCAGTACACCGGTGTGTGGGAGAGCGAAACCACGGTATTTATAATGAGATACACGACGTTTCGCTGATAATTACAACCACAATCATCAGGTACTCGCACCAAACCAGGGTGAGCAGCTCGCAAAACTGGTCCGGTTCTGGGTCCGTTAATATAGGGAGGTTCTGATGTCATCATAATCGTTCATGGACTTACGCTGCCTACCTCTCCCTTCTCATCTAACCCGACTCCCCTCTACTCAGTCTCCGACCTCTCCCCTCTCAAACAATGTTTCTGCCCTCCACAAACTCTGTCGAAGCAACCGAGGTTTTCTGTTGAAGCCCCCAGTCAAGCTCGGCTCAGTGGAAGGTCACTCACTTTCCTCTGCTACCTCCACGTGTCTGGAACTCTCTTCCCCCAGCCTGTCGTGCTGTCGAATCCCTGCTGCTGTTCAAGCCAGGCCCAACGCCTTCCATTTTCCTCTGCCACTGACTATGAAATAAATGTGCACATTATTTCTGTACAATGTCCTGCCATGGGACTGCATTTAGATGCGACACATAGTAAATCGAAAGTGTGTTATCCGCGGCATTATTCCGATAATAACCAACACGTTGTAACAACTCATGCGAATTACACAACATACTAATTACAGAAATTTGATGAAGAACGTAATCAAACAACGCTGCAAGGTAAGTACGAGCAGAACAACAGTCATGCACAGTATGGTCCCTAAAATAAATAGAAATACAAAACACAAGGTATGAATAATTCGGTCCGTTATTGAAGGTGTACCAGGATAAAATTGATCAAATGAAGTGGGCAAGCGAGGCCGTACGGTGAGACCCTCGTGCAATAACCACGGGGGCTGTAAAACTCCCGCGCCACCATCAATACGGTCCGCACGGTGCTGGGCTTTGCGCTCTAGTCGTTTGAGACAAGGACAATTTCTATTTGTGTGCTTCTTGTGAGCAGTCCTGACACATTGTCAAGTCAACTGTTGTACTTCAGTGCCCAGGGGCAACGCTGGAGTTTTGAGGTCCTCTGTGGAAACAGCTGATGGGCCCCTTAGTGACCGTTGAGCTATTGTCTGTAACATTTATTTTATCCATACAACATTTCAATCACTCATCAATTGATCCCTTTATTTAAAAGTACAACGGAGCCCGGCAATCTTGGTTGCTTCATTTACTGGACAAGCCAGTCGTAACTAAATAAGGAATGATTTTTTGAGTTTTTTTTCTATCATTCAATTATAATTCATTTTTAAAACGTGTGATATTATTTTCCACTGTAAGTAGCCACAGTTGCGAGTTGCAATTTTCTCTTCCAGTAAGTAATAATGTCCCTTTAGAGAGCTATAGATTGTTTCCGAGTTTTATTTTTCCCTTAATTGTGAATTAATGTATTCTGTCTACTTTAAAACATTGTTATTTATAGAAACGAAGGCTATCGGTGGTGCCGCAGTGTTCAGTAACAAAGTATGTTGTATGTTCTGTTGTAGGTTATACATTATAATGTCTTTGCACATTTCTAAAGCGTGCTCGATGGTATATAGACAACATCTCATCTCATTGCCAGAAACCGCTTGGTCCTGTAGAGGGTCGCGATGAGCCGGAGCCTATCCCGGCAGACACAGGGCGCAAAGCAGGGATATGCCCACGATGGGACGCCAGTCCATCACCGGGCACTGAGGGCAATTTCGTCTGCAAGCCAATTAACCTATGCAGCAGCATGTTTTTTGTACTGTGGGAGGAAACCGGAGTGCCCGGCGAAAACCCACGCGGACACGGGGAGAGCATGCAAACTCCACACAGAAAGGCACCCGAGCCGAGAGATTCGAACCCGGGACCTTCTTGCTGTGAGGTGACAGCGCTACCCACTGGGCCACCGTGCCGCCCTATAGACAACATGAATAAAAAACATTAAACACTCACACATTTGCTCATTTATTGCAGGATTAAGGCCGCTCCACAGTATGTTAGTTATAGGGGTTGTTTGACTACATAATCAGTGTGGGTTGGTGAAAGGGGAACACGGGACACGGTTAGCCATGGTCCGGAATGAAACTCAGGTGGCTGGGTTCACAACACTGCCCCTACCGCTCATCCCCGCATGCAATATCCTCAGCCTTCATTCAATTTCAAATCGATATATTTTTTTCTCTCCCGACAATGTTTCACATTGTTATGTAGAAACTATACATCCTAATGGGCTTATTGTTGATCGTGTGCATGTCACTAAATGGAATTGCACGCAACGTATTGGGCATATTTATTAACTCTCAGCATTCGTATATCAGTTTAAAGTGACATTGTGTGATCGTCATAAGCACTGTAATGCATTGGCATATTTGTCAGCAGTATGGCTTGGCACGGAGCCTGTTTTGCAGGCTCCGTGCACTGTCCTTTTTTTATATCACACGCGTCCACTGGGAGGCATTGCTTTGCTTCCAGTGGCATGCTGCGCCGACAATGTCTCGCCCCTGAGGCCCTCCAGGCTGCTCACTCCGTGGCCGGGAATGAGAGACACTCAGAATTAGTGGTGCCGCGCAGCGCGGCAGAGTGAGCGCTGACAATAGCGGACGCGGGGGTTCCAGGTGCATTGACCTCGGCACGTCCGATGATTTCAACGCACGGGCTGTGACGTGCGAGCGTGTGCGGCTGATGTTGTGACTCCGAGAGATGAGAGAGACTGTTGTTATTGCTACAGCAGAAAACGTGTGAGAGTGAGCTTTCAAACTCTGGATGCGGGTCTCGTGCGGCAAACGTTACAAATAACCAAGGCAAACAATATTCAAAGTTACCTGGTTTAACAGCGAATTCACAGCGTTCAATTTACGCTTGGATGAAACCGTAACTTAGCCATTTATGCCCGAAACCTACAATGCTACCATGGTGTTATTGATGCGTATGTCATAATCTCATCTCATTATCTGAAACCGCTTAATCCTATATAGGGTCACGGTGAGCCGGAGCCTATCCCGGAAACACAGGGCGCAAGGCAGGAATACACCCGACGACGGGACGCCGGTCCATCGCCGGGCATTGCGGGACAATTTTAGTCTGCGAGCCAATCAACCTATCCAGGAGCATGCTTTTGGACTGTGGGAGGAAACCGGAGTACCCGGCGAAAACCCACGCGGACACGGGGAGAGCATGCAAACTCCACACAGAAAGGCACCCGAGCCGAGAGACTCGAACCCGGGACCTTCTTGCTGTGAGGCGTCAGCGCTAACCACTGCGCCACCGCGCCGCCCTGTATGTCATAATGAATTACTGTACTGCAGAGCATGCGTTTGCAATAATGTCATTGTACAAGGTGGTCCAGATGTCTTCTGTACCTCGTTTCATAGTTTTACCGATTTGTGACCTTGCGTGAGTCCACACGCTGTTGCTCACTGAAGCCGTTCCGCCGTAGTATACGAACTCGGATCAGCCAACTGAAAGAGAAGGCTTATAAAAATCAGAAAATGAGTGAGCGTCAGCAACAAAATGTTTGTGGTCAATTACATTGTGCTCACAAGACATGTCGACCATCACTGTAGTGCTGTGCTGTATTAATAATATATCCCAATATTGCATTTATCATAATATTGTCAAAAAGTAATGCACACACACGGGTATGATATATTTCATTTTATATTTCTACATTACTTCTGGAAGGCCCCGACACATCGACTCTTAAGAAAATGTCTCACAGCAGCAGTAGCAGCAGCGGGCTTCTTTTAATATCTCAACAACCCACCTGGTGACGCATGTAGAGACGGGCTATCACGACTTACAAACGCCTCCTCGTGAGCTATCAATCCAAGCGTCATCTTTCAGGTGTTAAAAATAATTGGGCAGGTGTAAAATATTTACCTGTTGCTTGGCAGTAAAGGCTGAAAATTGAGAAGGGCCTACTTTGTGGCACCACCTGCTCAGGTGAGTGATTTACTGATCAGTCACCTAATCCACTGATGCTCTGGCAATCGCGCTTGATCGGTATATGGCTGACGAGCGAGCACTCGGACAATGTGTTCTTGGAAATTAACAACAGGTGTAATGAACATGCTCTTTTAGGTGTGGCTACATACATTGTTATATATCTCGTGCCAATTACACCCAAAGGGCCAAGTTGTAAACGCTGCGTTAGATGTCAGACTCATTTTTTTGAAACCACAGAAGGCCTCCCCATTCCTAGACTACAAAGAACAGTACAAAGATGTGTTCATCAACACCCATCATTTGTTAACTATTTCCTATCATAACGTGAAGTGTTACAGCACTGGTCTATTTAATGACAAGGTTAGTATGGCTAATTTGTAATTGGATAAATAACTTAAAAATTAGACTGTACGTACCCAATACCACGATCCAAAATTTGTTTTCGATTAATTTAAATAATTATTTGGCCAAATAACCATCCACAAAGCTAGTTTGCAGTTACCAATAACAACTTCATGACGTGCTATATCTCGAAAGAGATTGGATGGTAGAACTAACATAGCCTTTGCAGGAAAAGGAAATACAGTATTTAGGCCAAGCAATGACCTAGGATTAATTTAAACATTGATTTTTGTTTCTCTCCATAAGATTGCTTACATATACACCCACACGTGTTTAGCCTAGTGAAGGTTAAAGGCCTTTCTCAATGTTTGCTTTTGTTTGTGCTCACTGATATATATATTTTTTTGCAGGGCAAGCAATGTTGTGTAGAAGCAGCCCTTGCCTGGGTGTGAGAAGCAGTAATAGCCGAGGCCTGGCTACCCTGAGGGAGAGAGCTGGCCTTGGGCAGGACAAGCGATAAAGATCAGCTGATGACAGGCCTTCTGTGGAATTTGTGTTCTCTCCAACGTAATGCTCTGCCCCTGCACGCTGGTAAGTAGGGATGTGTGTATTCAAACAACACCACTTTTGCTGTAAAATGTGATTAATATGCTGCTTGAATGAAGTATTATTGGTTTTACTTTGTTTATAGGAAAGCCTATGCTTTAACGGTATTTTACTATAACTTTGTTGAGAACATTGTCGTGCACTGCACTATGCTACCACCCAGGCGCCTGAGTTTCATTCTTGACCAAGGCTATTGGGGCTGCTCTCTTCCTCACCCCAACCGTCTCCCCCTTTCACAATCTCACACTTACCAACATGGTGAAGTATAGTCAAACATCTCGCGTGACCTTGACTCAGCAACGGATTGACAAAAGTGCTGCAAAGTATATTTTTCTCATCTCATTATCTGAAACCGCTTAATCCTATATAGGGTCACGGTGAGCCGGAGCCTATCCCGGAAACACAGGGCGTAAGGCAGGAATACACCCGACGACGGGACGCCAGTCCATATTTTTGTATTTAATCTAACTTTCTTAACCATAATGTTATCTTTACACTATGTGTGTGTAATTACTGCATAAAGCATTGCCTGTGTATACATTCAGATTTAAATTCAGTGCAATGGTATAATACTCGATTCCACATCACTGGAATCTGGATTACCTGCCCTTTGCCCTGAGTCGCATTAGAGGCGCAAAATTGTGCAGAAGTGCTTCCCTGGAGACAATTTGTACGTGATTGTACTTTCTACAGTCGAGTCCTCACTGCTCAATGATCCTCCAAATCACTCATCCGTCATATGACAAAATACCACGGCTGCCTTGGCTGCGTCATGTGTAAGTCATGTGACGATTCTCTAGCTGGAAAGACAATGGCCTCTAAAACACTTATCATGGCTATTGAAAGGGAACTAAGAGGCTTCTTGGTATATTTTCTCTGATTACAAAGCCAAACAGAAAGAACATAATTCAAACCTCGTGCTGATCGGCCTGAGAATGCACAACGCATTTTCCGCATTGTCGAAGCATTAGAGGAACGTTTGTTGGTACATATTTCCAATACGCTTTGTGCCGTTCGCCGCTTCAACAATGCGTCCTCGTTATTTTACGGAGGTCTTTTTAATTAAGCAATGTGTCGCTAATTAGATCACAGATATATTGTGTTTTCCGGTAGGTCAGGTTTCGTTAATAAATAAATACACATAGACGTGTGCAGAATAAGGTGCAGGCGGTTGAGATTGACCCATTAGCACGTTATATACCGGTGCATTATTTTTACTTTGACATCTCGTGTTTGCTAACAGTGGCCTGGAATTATAATTATTGCTGTGCGTGCATTCAACAGATTAAGCGCCTTACAAAGTCTGTCTTTTACACTATACATTGTTCCCAACTATGTGCACGCGTTCCTTATATACACGCACACATAATTACGTAATCTATTTGCGTACGTATTGTGACACTAATACAAAAAGGCGGCACTATTGTTGAGCCAAGCTGAACATGTTGGACTTTAGTTGCACATATAACCTTAAGCAGCTGCGTTCACATCGCCTGGTGTTGCAGTTCATTAAAGGACACAACTTGATAGGTACAAACCACGCGTGTGGCCGTGTTTCATTTTCCATCCTTTAAATTAATACGTGACCATGGGTACTAACCGCAAACTGCACGCTTTTTGGCGCGCCCATTTTTAGATTCTGTTTACAGAAGCATTTCTGTAGCTCACATTTGACAGTGTTGCTATTTTGTTCACTGTTGACCATTGTTGGCCACCTGTTTGGCTCATTTGTCACATTAGTGGCACTAAAAGCGCCCTTCCCAGGCCCGTGAGAAGAGCAATAAAACCCCGTTCTCTCTGTACGCATCGCCGGCAGCCTCGACCACCACTTTCGAGCCGCCGTTCTGTAGGGTCCTCGACTGCGGTGCGGATTAACCCGAAGGTGTTTAAATTGGTATTAAATCGCTCATTTATACAGACTTACGGTGAAAACACTCACTTTTATTCCATTGTCATATCTGATCCTGTGGCACAATGCCCGCTTCCCCCCCCTCACCCCCTTCATTTTTTGTGGGCAGTGTTTTCAGAGTGGTTTCTTAGTGCTCACTCATCCAGAGATTTGTGTCAGCCTTGGTTTCAACCTCCACATCAAACATGCAAATAGAGCCCTTTTATGCGAGCTTTAGGGGGCCGAGCCCAAGTATCCTATCCCTGGGACCCTTTTCTGGCACTGTCTGACCCCTGTGGCCCAGGGCTCATGACCCCTGTGACCTCACAGCTTGACTTTCTGCGGTGTCTCCCTGACAAATGGTGGCGGCCTGCCCAATGGTTTATCTCCGTTCAGACCAGTTGCTGCTCCATACCTCAACAGCATTTGAGGTATTTCTC
>JAZEWT010000015.1:16581011-16594668 GCA_036362905.1 Mordacia mordax
CGCGTGTGTGTGTGTATGTGTGCCGCTATTGAGCTGTGGTATTATATTATTGGGAGCGGTAGTGCTACGAACCCAGCCACCACGAGTTAGAATCCCACTCACAGCCAACGATAGTGGCGATTTTTAGAATCGGTCCCGACTCAGCCTCGAATGAGTAATTGTATAAAGAGCGCCACTAGAGAGACAAAGGCGGTCGAGCGTGGTGCTGGCCAACCACCTCTTCACACGCCGTTCTGGCCATCAT
This sequence comes from Mordacia mordax, assembly GCA_036362905.1. Classification (NCBI taxonomy): domain Eukaryota; kingdom Metazoa; phylum Chordata; class Hyperoartia; order Petromyzontiformes; family Petromyzontidae; genus Mordacia; species Mordacia mordax. The sequence goes on from JAZEWT010000015.1 coordinate 16,581,256, forward strand.
AGGTGCTTGCAAGCAGCGCTTTGACCCTGCAGTCTCTTAAGGCTATGGGGATTGGGGTATCTTTGTCATTGTCTTTGCTGCTATAGATCGCGTTGCCGGGCTTTGCCTGTTTGCACACAAACACGTGTTCGCATTGACGATTCCAAACGCACGTGCAAACGCTACACAAGCATAGGCAGACACGGACGTAACTGTGGGAGAGCATGAAAATAACGTTGTAGGACCCAGCTATGATCATCTCGCACGCTGAAAAATGGCAGGCTGCAGCGTCGGTGATTGAAATCGTTATCTGCTCTCGCGGAAAAGTTTTCACTGAAAGCCGTTGGCCGACAGACCACTTTGTCCACTTTGATCTTGCTTATCTGTGCGAGTGCCCATTCTTCCCTCGTGTGTCAAAAGGGCAGACAGGAGCCAACAGCACTGACGTGCCAAGGTAGCCACCACGTCCCACCTACTCCTCCCCGTCCCTTAGTGCATTGGCTCACGGTCTCTGGGTATCATGGCCCCCAGGAGCTGCGTGGCACTGCCACATTCGCCTGCCGCTGAATTGCACCGCTGTGCAGTGTAAAGCTGAGAATTCACTTGAGTGGCTTTTGTAAATAAGCAGTCAGTATCAGTACCCGCTTAATCCTGTACAGGGTCGTAAGGTGCCGGAACATATCCCGGCAAATATAATAATAATAATAATTGCATTTATTGAGCGCTTTTCACCCGGGGTCACAAAGCGCTTCACCTCTAGAAATTATTTGGTCTACTGTTCCACACTGGCCTGACCTGTTGAAAGTGGTATGTGCATCCGCTATTTACCTGCCGATTGGGTGCGTGCGTTTTTAAAATAAAGTCACATAACCTTCGTTCACGTTGATATATTAATACCGTTCGATGCTATTGAATGTCCAGTTGATATAGCGTTGTTTGAAAAAGTGAGTGGATGAAAAGAAAAACCGCACTCTGAAATCTTTTCACTTTTACAACGATCGGAGTGTTGTGTTTTTCAGATTTAAAAAAAAAACTACGTTTGCACAACCTTCTGGTAGTTCCCATATTTCAGGCAGTTCCCATAGCTGTTTCTCATAATCCTCAGGGCACCTCTAATGTTTGGTCTGCTCACTTCCCCAGATCCATTCTTACTTCCGGTGCCTTTCGCTCAGTGAAGGTATCTGCTCTAACATCTAACTACTGCTTATGAAATCCCCCATACGCTAACGCTGCTCGCATTACAACTATCATTATATATTATTATCCCCAATGTAAATAGCATTAAATCTGTTTGGCTAAAGGTTTCTAAACGGTTTTAAATTAAAACGTACTTTGTTTTATTATCTCTTCTTTTTATATTCTTTGAACATAAACAGCTTTCTAAGCCGTAAAGTTTATATGTTTTTAAACCGCCTGCATGCTTAGTTTCCTTTTGTACAACAGGGATTATGACATGCGATCCGTGTGCGTGATGCTTAGTAGACAATTAATTCCACGTTGATTCCAAACGTGCCGCACGAATGTGTAGTGCAAAAAAAAGTTATTGTTGCCGATTTTCTGTTCTTATGTCGTTGCTGTTGCTGACATGCCATTCTCTCCGCAACTTAGTGCAGCGCTTTGTGACCCTCGGATGAAAAGCGCACTGGAAGTGCAATTATTATTATTATTATTTATATCGCCGGTGATACCAGCTTTGCCATAGCATTGGTCAGTTTTACTTTGACAAGTTTAATTGTTGGCAGCTGATTGGTCACAAGCCACATTCCTGTGCGTCTGAGTCTGCGCTCAGCTCACACTAAACAAGAAGACTGACTACATTCACCAATCAATACAATTGATCCTTTAACAATTGTCACGACCGTAATTGATTATATTGCTCTCCAACAAAACGTGAATGAAAACAGATAATTCACCCGCTCGTCCAATCTAATATCTACTCAATTGCTCGAGCGTTTGTATTTTTAGTCGTTGTCAAAGTTTGCCTTTGTGTGAGTGCTACCGGTTAAAGCGGAGGCTCTTCCCTCCTCCTTTCTTTGGATACCCTGCTGATGACAGGAGACATACTTCCTCCTGCATCGGCGCAACCTTGGACTGAGAATGGCTGTTAGACTCTTCCAAAGCTAAAGGGACCTCTGACAGCCCTGCAGAGGGGTGTTTTCAGCCGACCGAGCGAGTGTTTTTGTTTATCGCGCCGCCGTCACTGTGTGCGACTTTTTTTTCATGCAGCTTTGAGTGAGTAGAACTGAGTGACGGACAAGCACCGTATCTCGTGTTCGCAGGCGTCGTCACATGCAATCATTTGTAACGAGACTAACGCCTCCATCCATGCACACTACAAAATCCGTGCCACGTCCACTGAGGAGGACGAGACATCGGTCGCATGAGGAGTCGGCGTGTGAAGCAGCAAGGAGTTGTAACTTCTTCGCGAGTGTTCTCCCTTCCGAGTCAATAAGAACATTGCCCTTCAGAAAGCGACACGTACAACCAGCCGGCAACGTTTGGGCAATGGTCGTTTTTCATCTTCATAGCGGTGACTCGAAAGTAGGGGCCATTGCCAAAACTGTCACCGACATTTTTAACCTTTCATTAAAGTCAAAGTGTTGTTTTTTGACTCAAGAGAGCATTGAGGTGGTGCTCATCTGTTTACAGCCCTGAGGCCAGTGACGGGAATTCCACATTCCTCTGGTGGGGGTCAGTCCATCCGTAAGACAATCACGGACGGATGATGGCCTGAGTCGAGGCAACTTCTCAACAAGGACTTCACGAATCTCCTCGTGGCGAGGCTCTCGCCTCTCAACTACACCTTCTCCCCAGCGATGGCTGTCGACAGCGTTGAGCCATTGTTGACCGAGCTTGTGCGCCGCTGCAGAGGCGCTGACATTTATGTAGCCGTCTCCCTTCCCACGTGCGCACTGCTCAGAGCACCCCTTTCTTGATGGGCAAATACTGAAACGCGTCAATTGAGCAAATATGCCAGTGAATGGAACTTTTATTTGTTTTAACGAGTGGTATAGAAGTGCTGTAAAATATGCATCTCCAGCCTTGATTAGCAACACATCTGTCTGGTAGTTTACTCATCTCATCTCATTGTCTGAAACCGCTTAGTCCTATACAGGGTCACGGTGAAGCCGGAGCCTATCCCGGCAGACACAGGGCGCAAGGCAAGGATATACTGACGATGGGACGCCAGTCCATCGCCGGGCACTGCGGGGAAATTTTAGCCTGCGAGCCAATTAACCTATGTAGCAGCATGCTTTTTGGACTGTGGGAGGAAACCGGAGTGCCCGGCGAAAACCCACGCAGACACGGGGAGAGCATGCAAACTCCACACAGAAAGGCACCCAAGCCGAGAGATTCGAACCCGGGACCTTCTTGCTGTGAGGCGACAGCGCTAACCACTGGGCCACCGCACCACTCCTGGTAGTTTACGCATACGGAAATTTTTCAATTTAATTATTTAAATATTGTTAGTGTGGCATGGCTCGATGGATGACAATTGCTCTCCATAGTCGCTCTTTCGAGATAGCCGTGTCTAATGTTACTTCTGTGTCGCGACGTTTCACCTCCCACGTTGGAGGTATCATCAAGCATTCTGAATTTGCGAAGAATAGCTATGGAGAGCAATTCTCATATAGTTTATTTTCCATCGTATGTCTATGTGTAGGGCGGCACGGTTGTCCAGTGGGTAGCGCTGTCACCTCACAGCAAGAAGGCCCCGGGTTCGAATCTCGGCTCGGGTGCCTTTCTGTGTGGAGTTTGCATGTTTTCTCCCCGTGTCTGCATGGGTTTTCGCCGGGCACTCCGGTTTCCTCCCACAGTCCAACAAAATATGCTTCTGCATAGGTTAATTGGCTTGCAGACTATATTGCTCTCAGCGCTCGGTGATGGACTGGCGTCCCATCGTGGGTATATCCCTGCCTTGCGCCTGTGTCTGCCGGGATGGGCTCCGGCTCACCGCAACCCTGCACAGGATTAAGCGGTTTCTGACAATGAGATGGGATGCTGAGATGTCTATGTGCACTTTGTATTCATTTTTCTTTTTTTCAAAATCCTTTAACCACAAAAAAAATGCTTTGACCAAAACCCGGATACAAGCAATGATTAATAGTAATAATAATATAAAACATGACCTGTTTTCTAAACCAGTTGAGTGATTAAATAACTCCATGCTACGTAGCCTAAATAGTCAATCAGTCAACAGTTGTAAACTTTGTGGTAAATTATGTGCGCCCGCATACATTATTGGAAACCACCGTCTCTATATTTCTTTCTCTGCGCTTTTAGGCAAAGCATGGTGGTGGCTTTACGAGCATAGCCGCGTTGACACAACGAGGACCACTCACCTTGGCTTCAAGGCTCGCACATTCAAAACACGCTCCCACCCCAGGCACTCACTGACACGCGGCTATCGTAACACCTGTGCGCCTCGGTTCTGAATATGCACACGTGCAACTCGCGATGCTTTGTCATTCTCCCGCTGCAGAGCCGAGACCCACGTGGTGGCTTGACTACTGATGATGGAGGATTGTCACGGCTCCGATGCGTGATGGGAATCGCTCGGCAATGCGCGTGCTTTCAGGACGGCCGTGCCGAGGAACTCACAGCAATTCTTGTGCTATGCTATACATAACCGCGATGTACGGTGAATAACGAAACTATTTATATACGTTAGTCTCGATGCGGCGCGGCACGGTGGCCCGGTGGGTAGCGCTGTCGCCTCACAGCAAGAAGGCCCCGGGTTCGAATCTCGGCTCGGGTGCCTTTCTGTGTGGAGTTTGCGAGTTCTCTCCCCGTCCGTGTCCGCGTGGGTTTTCGCCGGGCGCTCCGGTCTCATCCCACAGTCCAAAAAACATTCTGCTGCAAAGGTTAATTGGCTTGCAGACTAAATTGCTCGCAGTTTTCCGGTGATGGACTGACGTCACATCGTGGGTGTATCCCTGCCTTGCGCCCTGTGTCTGCCGGGATAGGCTCCGGCTCACCGTGACCCTGTACAGGACTAAGCGCTTTCTGACAATGAGATGAGATGAGTCTCGATGCGATTCATCATCATTAATACCCGCTTAATCCTGTGCAGGGTCACGGGGAACCAGAGACTAGCCCTGGGGAATACCCAGGATTTGACGCCAGAACATCGCAGGGCATACTTTTTGGGGCAATTCAATCAGCGGGACAATTAACCTTGGCAGCAGCGTGTCTTTGGAAGGTGGGAGGAAACCAGAGTACCCGACAAAACCCACGCAGACTCGGGGAGAGAGAACACACAAATTCCACACAGAAAGGCACTCGAGCCAGGAATCGAACCCGGGACCTTGCGATGTGACTCGGTCGTTAATAATTCAAGTCAATGTAACTGGACCGGATATTTAATATTTTTATTTCAACACAACTGGACATTGTCGTGAAAAGAACACTTGAAAGCGACGAGCTGGACTGCGTTGTGGTGCGGTGGTTTGTGAGCGTGTGCGTTAGTGTGCTGCTAAATCGAATCTGGTTCCACTCAGCCTTAAAATGAGTACCTCGCCATGAGGAAGACAAAAGCGGGCGGACATGTTGCTAGGCCCCCCACCACTGTACGTTATGCCTACCGTAATAGGTGCTCGCAAACACCACTTGACCCTGCGGTCCGTAAGGGCGACACGGAGGGGCATCTTTGTTGTTCTTCATCAGCTTACGTGCAGTGCACGCACGATCATCACCGGACCGACACGTTGGTGGAATCGCACCATCACCATGCGCCTGGCAAACCGAATAAAAGTGGCAGGCAAGAGTGTGCAGCGGATAAGGCTAATCCTATACAGAGCGGAGCTTCGCAACGCTCCGGTTCTCCGAAGCGGGTTCCCACCTGTAGTACCAAGGTGTGGAGAGGAGAGTGAAAGGAATGCTAATGGGGCAATAATTGTTCGCACGTCCCCGGGGGGCATTGCCGTGGATTGCCCCCTCCCGCCACGGACCCTTCTCGCTCCCACACTCTCCGTCGTCTGACTGCCTCTCCCGTCCTGTCGTGCCTCCCAACCTGGGATACTAACGTCGTGGCGCCTGTAAACCTATATAGGGGGACGGATTGGGCGCGATGTGTACTTGAACAAGTTATCGCTGTGGTTATTGAGCGTTAGCAGTTTGATACAGCTTTAATTATCTTTTAATCCTGCGTGCGAACAATGTTACTCGCTGTAAATAATAGCACACGTCATTTGACGTCGGGTGTCTCCTAAAGTAATTAACATACTACGATGCGTAGAGTTCATTCATTAGCAGACTTGTTTAAAATTATGCCCTTTTTTTTCCACCCTGTGCCTCCTCTCTCTCCTGCTTCTTGCGCTCCTGCTCAACTTGCAAAAGCACAGTGACCCGCCTATGATCCTTTGGACCTTGCATATGAAACACACCGATGCTCAATGAACACAAAAGTCTCACAAATCTTGCGGCCACAAATACTGGAGAGGTTCTTTACCATTCAGCCCTATTAATCACGGCAGCCTTAAATCCTGCTGATCACCACTTCAGCCGCAGTTGAGTCTCAGATTCCCAATCGGCGTGCTTTGGGTCGCGCACAAAAGGAGGGAGCCCCGCTTTCATTTATGTGACCGCACCGCCAATGTCGTGGAAGGAAACATATAAATTAGAGAATGTAAATCCTCATCGGGCTTTTGCCCACTAGATAGATCCTGACCACTCAGTGACCCTTTCTCAGCCTAGGCCAGAAATCCCAGCAAAGGTTCAAACGCGGGTCATCAGGCAGAAGGTGACTTTGTACACGATGGCTGTACAGTACGTGAAAAGGCAAAGAAGTTGTATACATATACTCTAACAAAGATTTTTTTTGGGGTAGTTATTGATGTATATGATTTAAGGAAATGCTACCACAGTGGAAGTTATCGGATTATGAGAAACAGAAGTTATATCGTTGTTGGGCCATCAGCTGTGTAATTGACAGCGAACACGGCCACGGTTTTATATAAAATGCCACTACCTCGGTGACTGAGCATCTTACAAAACTTGACAAATGAGTTGCCTATGGGCGAATCAATCATCGTGCATCTCGCAGACACGGAGATCCTCTATGCATGTTTAGGTTTTGTCGATACGAATGTTTACACCTCGCTCAAAATGTTTAACGTGTATCACAAATGAGAGGCGGAATGGCGGTGCTGCAGTGAACGTGCTGCAGCGTGAACATTGCGACCTTGGTTGGGTACCCAGCCATAGAAAACTTCAATCGCTCGTTATATCTAAAGCCGAGCTTTTCCTGACTTCCTCGAGCTGCACTGACAGGCAACACATAAATGTTCATCCAGTAGTTCATTGGCAAACAGATAATAATGTCTGTTACCTATGTCTCATCTCATCTCATTGTCAGAACCGCTTAATCTTGTACAGGGTCGAGGTGAGCCGGAGCCTATGCCGGCAGTCACAGGGCGCAAGGCAGGGATATACCCACGATGGGACGCCAGTCCATCACCGGGCACTGCGGGCAATTTAGTCTGCAAGCCAATTAACCTATGCAGCGGCATGTTTTTTGGACTGTGGGAGGAAACCGGAGTGCCCGGCAAAAACCCGCGAGGACACGGGGAGAGAACATGCAAACTCCACACATAAAGGCACCCGAGCCGAGACTCGAACTCGGGGCCTTCTTGCTGTGAGGCGAGAGCTACCCAGTTGGGCCACTGCGCCGCCCTGTTACCTATGTATTGTCATTTTTTTGTGCATTGATTGTATATACTTTCGAAATGACCCATCACAGTGATTTCTTTCGGCTGATTATATTATTTTGCAATGTTATTATGCTTGTCTGGCAGCTGGTCGTTCCACAAATCATATCGGACCAATTTTTTTGGACGTAAATTTAACTCTCGAAAAAGTGACAGCTAAAATTTTAGGAGCGACCGAGCGGTTTTCACGCCGGAGCCGTTGAAAGAGCGTTTTCACACTCACGCTCAGCCCAATTGTGTGTGTTTTTTTATATCCAGTAACTGATGCTGGTTTTCACTGCTCGATCTATGAGAATTGCTGTACTGTCCCCAACGTGGAAGAAGTAACGTCGCCATGAACAGAGAAGGGAAGAGCACTCGTCACAACTATCTCGAAATATCATCTCTTAAGAGCAACTCATAATCTGTATCAATCCACTGCTGTATGAACCTCGAGCAGTCTGAATATTTATTCAAGTATTTATGCGGTGAAATGCATTATGATAATATGTACATAGCATTGGCTTTGCCTGCAATTAAAGCAAGGGGGGTTGAACACACGCTCTCGCACACACACGCCAGACGTTACGCATTCCACCCTCAAGAAGGAATCTCTTCATGTAGGGCAGCGTAATAATTACACTGAGTTTCCTCGTCCGCAACCCCCCCGCCTCCTCTACGCGGTACAGCCGGCCAAAATATCCCCCACTGACCGCCTCAATGGGCATCCATTGGAAACTTTACACGTGGGCTGCCGAGGAAAGGGGGAGTTTGGCTGCCTCGGAGCGTTATCACTTGATCAGAAGGGGGAGGCTGTTAAACAGTTTAGGAGGCCAGCAGCAGGTGATTAATGAGGGGAAGGAATCTCGGAATGTGCAGCAAATCACGCGGGCGGCCTCGCAGAACCCTGCCGTGAGTCAGGAGGTTTTTTCCCCAACAAGCCGGAGCGATCGCGGCGCGCTTGACGCTCTTCTTGTTTGCGCAGTCCCTTCTTCCACTCGTGGTGCAAAAACAAAGATTTCGTTACGGTATCGCCGGGCGGGGGAGCTGCGGCAGAGAATTTGTGTTTTGGACGTGCGGTGTTTTCATAGAGTAATGCAATTTACTGATGAAACGCAAAGGGTGTCTGTTGACGGTCCAAAAATGTTCGCTCTTTTTTGTGTGCTAAGGAACGTCTCGTAAAAGGTTGTTAGTGGCTATGGATTTGGCATGGGAGGCTCGGCAATTCGCGACTACTTTTTGTGTTGACAGGAATATGGTATTAATAATAGTGCCATCTATGTATCCATGTAATTCTCGTCGATTCGTTGGTCTTCTCGGGATGGTTTTCCAATGTGGCCGCGGTTGTAATTTCGTTTACCGGAGAGTGTGTGGGAGAAAACGGAAATGTTCCGAGCAACACGTGCGTACAAAGGGGTGCGTACCCCTTGTACGCAAGAGGGCCTTGCGTGTGTGAGTACATGTGTGTCTGAGTGTGTGTGCGTACGTGTGCACTGCTGTGGGGGAGCGGTGGCCCAGTGCTTAGCGCGCTGGGCCACAAACCCAGCGACCCGAGTTCGAATCCCGCTCACGGCGAACACCAGTGACGATTTTCTGGACCGGTCCTGGGCCTCCCCTAGGTCGACTCAGCCTCAAATGAGTACCGAGCGCAATGTAAAAATATTGCCACCAAGGAGACAAAGGCGGCCGGGCGTGGTGTTGGTCACCCACCCCCTCTTGTGCCGTGTAAACTTTATTGAGATGAGAAACTATAGGGTCAAGTGCTCGCTCACGGCACTTAACCCTACAATCTCTCATCTCATTGTCAGAAACCCCCTTAGTCCTATACAGGGTCGCGGTGAACCGGAGCCTATCCCGGCAGACACAGGGCGCAAGGCAGGGATATACCCACGATGGGACGCCAGTCCATCCCGGGCACTGCGAGCAATTTAGTCTGCAGGCCAATTAAACTATGCAGCAACATGTTTTTTTGGGACTGTGGGAGGAAACCGGAGTGCCCGGCGAAAACGCACGCAGACACGGGGAGAGAACTCGCAAACTCCACACAGAAAGGCACCCGAGCCGAGCTTCGAACCCGGGACCTTCTTGCTGTGAGGAGGCGACAGCGCTACCCACTGGGCCACCGCGCCGCCCACCCAAGAGTCTGTTAAGGCTATATGGGGTGTCTTTGTCTTTGTGTACGTGTGCGCTGCTACAGCTCAAAGTGCACGTTGCCTGACACAAGCGCGTAGTGATGTCACTGCCGCTTACTGGCGAATGGCAGTGTCGTTGTTGCACTGCTGCTAACTTTTTCTGATTAATTTTGTTTTTAAAAAAAATTGTGTTTTATATTTTGCATTCTGTTGTAAATTTTCATCGCTGCGTTAAATGTAGCTGGCATACCTTTACTGTTGTACCGATGCTTATCCTTTACTGTTGCACTGACGCAGACCCTTCACTGTTGCACTGACGTAGACCCTTTCACTCACGGTCCATTCCACATGCTCTGGACACGGATTCACGACCCCACTTTCTGCACCGCCGTGTCCACTGCACCTCGCACCCCAGTGGAATTGTGGCTTTTATTTTCCGTATCGGGCGGCGCGGTGGCCCAGTGGTTAGCGCTGACGCCTCACAGCAAGAAGGTCCCGGGTTCGAGTCTCTCGGCTCCGGTGCCTTTCTGTGTGGAGTTTGCATGCTCTCCCCGTGTCCGCGTGGGTTTTCGCCGGGTACTCCGGTTTCCTCCCACCGTCCAAAAGCATGCTCCTGGATAGGTTGATTGGCTCGGAGACTAAAATTGTCCCGCAATGCCCGGCGATGGACCGGCGTCCCGTCGTCGGGTGTATTCCTGCCTTACGCCCTGTGTTTCCGGGATAGGCTCCGGCTTCACCGTGACCCTATATAGGATTAAGCGGTTTCAGACAATGAGATGAGATGAGATTTTCCGTATCTGAAATTTGCATCCAACTTTCTGTCTCGGAAGTGTGCCTCCACGCTCAGCGCGGATAATTCACGGCGAGTTTTACTCGAGGACATACATTTAAGTCGAGTTTAAACGCTTCGTTGCATAGTCAGTGAGGGCAACTCTAATTCGTGTTTAGAATAGGTTTCTAAAATTCCTTTCCCACCTCCAATGAAATGTGTTTCTAAAGCACCGTTATTGTGTACCCAGAAGATGGCAAATAGAGCGAGTGCAGTATTGCATTGAAAAGCAGCACGATTGGTCTTCTCGATATGCAAGACTGTGATGGCCGTCCTTGTTTACGATATTTTCTTTCAGTTGAAAAGCACTGCCACAAACAAGTATTGTGAGGCTCTTACATTCTGTTTTTTGAACGAAACATACAAAGGCACGTTTTGTGGTACAACTACAAGCCCACTCCCAACACGACCATTGCCCCCCTTCCCCCCCGCAGCCGATACCCACACCCACACCCTACCCAGACGCTGCCCCATCTCCCAAACGCGCCTCACACTCTCATTCTCCTGGGAGGCCAGCTGTCTTATCTGTGGCCTTCTTGGTCTTCTTTTCTTCCCAGTCATTCTTTCACATCTCTCTCTCTCTCTCTCTATCCTGGGAAAGTCACCTCCCTTGCTCCGTCTGTTTACTGATGTGTCCCGATGCGATGGAGATCCCAGCCACAAATAACAATTGGCTTATCCTTGCGGACTATCAGGGAAAAAAAGGACGGTGCACTCATTGGCGTTAGCAGCTTGGATCCACACTCTGTCGCCTGCTAATTTCGAGATAAATTAATCCGCACTCCCCAAAATAAACACCCCTGCTGCCAAGTGCTTGTAAACTCATTTGTAAACATGGCAGATCCTCGCCAGCAAGCAGACTGGCAGGGAAGTTAATGGCTGATGCTATCATGCCTTTGATGATACCTTTCAAAGCAACCATGCTTTACTTTGTTTCTGGTCCCCAGATCGAGCTCGCTACCTGAAAATCAATTTTTTTGTTTCACATCATCGATTGTAACGCCCATCACGGAGTCCACGCTTCTTGGCACTAATTGTGATGTGTATATGTATTTTAGAATGCACTTTGCGTTCAACATTATCAACTCGTTAGTGTTACTGCCCCTTGAGTTTATGTTTTTTTTAGAGAAAATGCTTTCTTTGCAATACCTAGGAGGCTTGTTACAGGTATGTTGATTCCCCATACACTTTACGCAAGCCCGTAAAGTACCATCACATAGGCAAGACTGCGCCCGTGACTAGACAGGGGACGTGACAAGCTCACTGCTTACTGAAATGATGCGTCAAGAACAAATTTAGAACACAATTATAATGGGGATATTGAAAAAAATATATAACGTATTAAATAATGTTGTCATTCTGCTTGATCCGAAGAAATTTCAACTATGCCATTCGGCGTACTGATTATCTTGTAAAAAAATAACTCAATTTGATCAAACTGTGCGCTTACTGCGCCGACTGTAATACACAGACACACACGATTCACACAGGACGATAACACAAACAGACCGTATTGAGATGGGCACAGAAACCCACAATATTTATGTCTAAACCTTTGTCCATACTGTTAATGTAAATAAAATACACAGCTTTAAAAAAATAGCATTTGACCATGACCGAGTGCAACGATGCTTCACATTTTTCAGCAAAACAGCACTGATATCTTTAAAATATCTGCCACAGAAAAGCTTGACTTCCATTAAATATTCCCCCCCCCCTCAAATATTTTATTTTCACTGACACTGATAAAGACGCATTATTCTCTTGAATTTTGCAGCAACACGGGAGCCCCTGATGTGTGTTGGGTCAGCATTGTGATCCTTGATGGCTCTAAATACATTTCCGTGCTTCCAATTTGTATTCATCTGTATTATCGTTCAGGTCATCATCCATTTTTCATGACTGAATCAATCAATCGTGATTTTGCCCAGTGGCTTCGCCACAGTAATAGGTCATATCGGACTAGGGACAAATACGACAACAGGTATGGATCCCTCGGACGGTGCGCTTACACACACACACAAAAATACGCCGCGTGTCGTGCAGCGGAATTTTCGCTTCAATTATTCATTGCAAAAATCTGCCATCTCCTGCAATTACGAAGAGTATGGAAGAATTTATACTGATCACAAGCGTGTGTGATTACGGTGCATGGATCATTGCACTTTGTAAATACCGCCTAATTATAATGGCACATGCGGACGTGCGTGTGTATTTGTATGGGCGTCTTTGTTTAAAACTACAACGATATACTTTTAACGCATCAGTCATACTTACGGTGTATGTGGATAATACGTGTGGTTTGAATTCAGGCACGGCACACCATTTTGTAGGATCATTATCATTTATGCGCATACTTGCGACTTCAGTATCTGCAGTATGTTAAACGAGACACGTGCTTCTGCAAGACTCACGATTACCCTGGCAGAGACATTTGTAATCTTTGAAGAACGCTGAAAGTTTGTATATACTGTGCTTTATTACGGTAAGATTTTTTTCGTGTCTTCTGGTCATCTGTCTTGGCCCATTCACTGATGATTAAACATTGTGAAAAAGGTTCGACAGTTGTGGTTAACCTTGATTTGATTATACGTGATGATTCATAATAGAGAGGACAAATTTGGTAATTGAATTGAATTAAGTTTACAGCCCAGAAGAGGGAGCACTTTTAAATCAAGTATTCAGGGTCATTGATGAGTGAATGTTGGCAACATTTCTTATTGGAAAATATGACCAGAAGATGTACTCACGCTATCTTGACTGACAGTGCACAGATGTGCAAAAG
>JAZEWT010000015.1:16627520-16643513 GCA_036362905.1 Mordacia mordax
CCACGCGGACACGGGGAGAGCATGCAAACTCCACACAGAAAGGCACCCGAGCCGAGAGATTCGAACCCGGGACCTTCTTGCTGTGAGGCGTCAGCGCTCACGCACGCGTCTAAAAATCGCGTTTTTGCGAGGTGAGTCCAGGACAGCGGGAACGCTACGTGGGACGTGCGTGCAAATGGGAGTCATCGCATCGATTTCGGAGAAGGTTGACTTGAAGCGCGTTCGGAGCGGCCCCATCACTCGAATCGACGGGTTTACCCATCGACCAGGCCCGTGCTGGAATGGCAGCCGGCAGGAGAGGGGCCCTTGCTGCGGATCGTGACATCGAGGGGAGTCGTGGTTAAAGGGCGACACTGTGTTTGTCTGCGCGGGGCCAGGGTGACCTTCGTACAGCGGTGGATAGAACATGGCTGATGATAACGGGCATGGTGGTCGCCGTTGAGGCCGGGATGAGTTTAAGAAGTGGTCACGCTGTCTTCATCCTCTCGTACAAGTTCCCGATGTGTTTCTCTAGTGTTCATCAACGTCATTGAGCCGTCGTAAATGCGGCAGCAGATGACGTTTAATCAACGTCAAACGTACTGATCATCCCCGGTGAATATTAATGATGTCACATTTGACTTGTGGGCAGCATTGCCCGTGCTGTATTTATTTTCTATTTCTCATGCCATGAATTGCGTTACAAAGGGCTACGCTGAGCGACCCCAATTTCAACAACTTTTGAAATTCCACCGGCACGTCTCCACGTTACATTTATGATTTAGAAAACCTATTTCTCTTACGTTTTTCAAGCCACAGATTTTTTTTACTGGTGGATCTAACGGTGGTTCGGTGGTTTTGCGGCGAACGCTCTTTCGACCGGCCTTGGCTCGCACCTTCACCGATGCACACCGACCAGTGTGGTGAAGTATGATAATCCGCCCCTCGACTCCCGTCAATCGTGACTGATTTGATACGCGAAATCCTTAATCCAGCAGCGGCCCGACAAAGGACTTTTAAGTTATACAAATTATTTGTATTACTAGCAGAGTGCCCGCTCGTGGGAACGATCTTGTACCGAGCACGTCACACGCTTTTCACCCGAGGGTCACAAAGTGATGCACAGAGCTGTGGAGAGAACGGCATGTCAGTAACAACAACGATATAAGAACAGCAAATCAGCAAAAATAACGTTTTTTTTGCGGGGGGGGGGTGTTACAAATATGAGCTGTGGTGAGAACGGCATGTTAACAACAACAACATCAGAGCAGTTCAACTGAAAATGTAGACGGCGTCACCACACCTTCACGGAAGCCACAGAAAGAAGCGTAAATCCAATGCGGCTGATACGAGAAGAGAGGGTCTGCTGTCAGCTGTCCCACGGACAAGGCAGGATAGCTGGTTGCAACAACAGTAAACAGCTGTGTATTTCCCACCGTTGCAAAGAAGCGATGGCTACAAATCTCGTGTCTCCGTTTGGCCCTCTAGTCAAGAGATGTCACCCGAAGCCCTGAAATATAAATCTGGGGAACTTCGTGCATGAACGTTTGTTGCAGATTTCTTAATTGGTGTTTCGATCGTGCCATTGTGCCAAAAGTGCCGGTTAGGTGTAATAATATTGAACAGAAGGTTCCTGTCACTGTTAATAACTGTGAAATCACATGTCTGCTCAAAGCATCTTTATCTCAATAGCACACCCCCCCCCACTCATGCCAAGACACCGTGATACCTTCCCAGAACTTTGCTACAAGGAATTATGCAGGACTTGCACTCTTGTCAAGTGGTGTAGCAGTGTGATCTGTCCTGCTGAAACGTTAGCCATGGAATGTTGTGGCAAAATAGAAAACGATCAAACACCTCAGAATTAGCCACACATTATTGATCATCACAAAGTGTATTTTTTTTATCATTGAGTAGTAGATGTTTACCAGGACATAGCAGCAAACGGCAATTGTCCCACTTTAGCCAAGTGCTTATTTCGATCTTTCTTTCCATCTCCGTTAAATGCTTAACAGGTTGCTGGACGTGGTGTATCAGAAATAATATTGCAGTCCAAAATATCGCTGACTTTGCATGGTGTTAAGCTTAAAGATGAAAGCTGAAAGAGAAATTGTGTCAATGTGTATATTTTTTTCTCTAATGAGCATCAAAGAGCCAGTACATCTGCTGTTTACAGCCCCAAGCCAATAATGGAAATTTCACATTCATATTATGGGGGCAAGTCTATTCATAGGAAATCCACTGTTAACTTGTCTCCACAAAGCAGTACCCATTTTAGGCGGCACGGTGGCCCAGTGGGTAGCGCTGTTGCCTCACAGCAAGAAGGTCCGGGGTTCGAATCTCGGCTCGGGTGCCTTTCTGTGTGGAGTTTGCATGCTCTCCCCATGTCTACGTGGGTTTTCGCCGGGCACTCCGGTTTCCTCCCACAGTCCAAAAAACATGCTGCTGCATAGGTTAATTGGATTGCCGACTAAATTGCCCTCGGTGCCCGGTGATGGACTGGTGTCCCATCGTGGGTATATCCCTGCCTTGCACCCTGTGTCTGCCAGGATAGGCTCCGGCTTACCGTGACCCTGTACAGGACGAAGCAGTTTCTGACAATGAAATGAGGTTCCCATTTTAGCGTTCCCATAAAATTATGTTCTGAATCAACCCCTTCCATAATTATAACTCGAAATCTCAGGTTTGCGAACAATCATTCGCTCACATCCTAGCGAGTAACACTTTTAAACTTTCATTTCACAAGCTAAAACTTTACGCGGCCTCGATGATCATTTAACAAAAAAATGCCCGCGGCAGAGAGCATTAATTGTAAAATTCAGCCAAAACTAAAACAACACAAACAGCCTCATGTCATTGCCTCAATGTACACAGAACTCGGCCTTAATGCCTTGCAGATGCACTGTCGGGTGTTTATCCAGCTTACAAGTTAAATTGTACAGAACAGTGCTCTAATCTCCTGACCGCGGGCCTAATCTGGCCACAGCCACCCCAGCCGAGTAATCGCAGCCAACTATTGCATGCTGTGCCCAGAGAGTAAACGCTTACTGCTGCTATTTGCAACGCGATTTAGGCCCAAGATCCAGGACCGAGGTTGCGCAGAGCTGATGTTTTGGGTATTTTTATGATTTTTTTTTTAGACGGTGCAGTAATTACTGAGTTGCTCGAGCGAAGGTTGCTGTCTCTGCTGTGTCTGCGCTGCACACGAGAGATTCCCCGGACAGCCTTGGCAGCCTCTCGGATCAAGTGCAATTAGCGAGCACCTATGAAGGTCGACACGGCACACGAGGAGATGGGTGACCAGCGCCGCGCCCGGCAATGTTTTACACACACTGGGTACTCATTGGAGGCCGCGTCAACCTAGGGGAGGCCCAGAACCCGTTCAGAAAATCGTGACAGGTGTTTGTCGTGAGCGGGATTCGAACTCGGGTGCCGAGGTTTGAAGCCCAGCGCGAAAAACCGCTGCGCCGCCACCACCCCCCAACACACTGACACACACGCTCGTACAGACGCGCACACAAGGCACACAATGCCAGAGGTCATGTGTATAACCATGTTGACTGTTGAGGTGAATGCAGTTAGCGAGCCTGCACTAAAGCAGGCACAGCACACGAGGGGACGGTGTGGGTTGAGCACCATTCTCAAGCTACCTTACTCTCCCCGGGTTGCTGATGATCATACACTGCACCAAGTAGCACTCATTTAAGCCTGAGTTAACCTACAGGAGGTCCAGAGCAAAGTTCAGATGCCTTGTGCCACGGACGGTATCTTTGGCCGGGAATTGAACTCTGGATGGTTAGGTGTGCAGTGCAGCCTCACGCTCCGCGCACACATATTCGCACGGGTGCACACACAATAGACAAAGATCCCCCGTATAGATGTTTGTGATAAGTGCTTTTGGCGAGCACCTATGAAGAAACACATATGCGCAGGCACACATTCACTCAAACATCAAATTTAAGCTGGCTCACACTGTTAACGAAACAAAATATCGGTGCACTTTAGTTTAGGGTAAAGGTGCAGCCCTGTAACTGGATTTTTAGGCCACTATTGGCAGAAGGACCTTCACTAGAGGGAGCTCAAGAGAGGCCCTCTATACCAGTGGATTTCAAAGTGGGTTTCAGCACTGGGTCATCGAACGTCAAGTGCTGGCTCGCCTTGCTGGTGTAGATGTAAATGTGTTATTATTTACTGTAATTAAAGCTCTAGTCAACATACGTTGTTGGATCGCTGGCATGCACATTTATTTTCAAGGGAAAAAAAAACTATCTTGAAAACCATTGCTCTAGAGGATATTTTGTCTTCTCTTCCATGCTGGTCTTACGTCTTGGAGGAGTTTGTAGTCGGGCCACTTGACCTCACCACACTTGACCTGCCAATCGTCTTACTGGCGCACGTGATACCGTGTCATTAATATATCAAGATGAGTCGTTTAAAATAATACATCTCAACATTAGACTGGTGGTGCGATTTCTAGCATCCAATTCTTATAATCATTCAAATGCTTCCAAGAAACACGACAAACCCAGTCTTCGCTCTGGTGGAGGGACGCCCATCATTTCAGCAATCAGCAGAACACCGAGAACATGAAATGATTGTTGAAACGTTTGGTCGGCGATGGTGTTTACAACTGCCTCCGGCTCTCAAACGTCAAAAGTGAAGTTAAGGATAGTGCAATTCGTGCGACGGAGCATTCTTGTGCAATCTAGCAAAAAAAAATGGACCCGTGTTTTGTTTGCATCTGTTACTGGACATGGGAGAGTCACAGGAGAGAAATACGATAACCCGCCAGGGCTGTTTGTTAGCGGGAATTCTGCGCGGTGTTTATTCAGACTCGGTGGAACATCCTCTCTGGCATTCCTTCCTCTGCGCGGACCTTTTCACTCCTGCTACCAGGTCTCGCGAAAATTGTGGCGGTATTTCGTTTGAGGCTGCTTCTCACATTTAACACGCAAGGTATGCATTTCAGAGTTTACATTTTGGCGCGCAACACGTGTGTAGAAAAACTCGTTGACTTGTTTTTAAAATCTGATAGCGATTTGCTTAATTGTGTTTTTTTTTCCATGATTTGCTCTGTTCTACCGAAATGCCTTATTGTATTCCGACGTTCGTATTCAGGTCGATAGTGCTCTGAAAAATGACCGAACATATCACGGTCATAACTTTTCTTATCATTCTGTTAATAGGCCGAAAGTGTTGGCAATGCAATCGCCACTACGCCCTCTCGAATGCTAAACGGACTGCAAATCAAGTGTTGCTAACAGTGCTTGTGCCTCGTTGCACCCTGACAGTCAGCTCACATTTCCGAGTGATCTGGGCTTGTCTTTGCTCGGGTTTTTTTGTGTTTAAACAATACATGTTCAGAACTCACATTCATTAACTTTTCACCTAGCCTCCGGATGAATTGCATTCAGTTAGCTTCAACTTTAAGCCATGTCGAGCTACTAATAAGCTCGATAGAGGGAGCGAAAGAAAAAAACCCCATCCAGATTTCTCTCCCTTGTTTTCTGGAAGCAAAAGAAAAGTTTTTAAAAAAAAAAAATCGCCATTGGCCTTTTCATCTCGCATTCATGTTCGCTAAACTTCTCTATTGCGCCAACACTGGGCTACCGACTTAATTGTAAAGACCACATCAGATTATAACGGTGATGTTTATACATTGTTATAAACTGCACATTAGGTTGGTGAATCCAAACATATGTTTGCTGGCCCACGCAGAGCGGTTGGTCCCACTGTGGCACAGGCCGTATTGTGTTACGTCCACCCGGCAACAATTACTTTTAATCGCCACACTCCCTTGTGACAACACGTAGCAAAAATCCAGGTGTTCGCCTGGGCTGTCCTCCCGCACGTGCGGATGCCATGAACAGTGAAATCAGCTCGCAATTTAAAACATGTTAAAGAGTTTGCAGCTGTTGGCAGTCTGAAGTGTTAGGATTTTTTTTTAAGTGAAAACATTGCCCTGGCTCGACCGCTTGAAAGAACACATTGAGTATGTCGACTGAAAGCAAATAGAGCGTGGTGGCTCTGATCGTCTTCACCCGGTGGGTTTTTTTTTTTGGCCAGCGGTCCGATTCGGACAAGGTGCTGACTGCTCGGACGGTCGTTACATCCGCTCTGATGCCCGGTAAAAAAAAAAACCATGCGCGTGGTTCGTGGTGGCAGCGACTGATGCTTCACGTTCAGTTCAGAATCATCTCATTATCTGAAACCGCTTAATCCTATATAGGGTCACGGTGAGCCGGAGCCTATCCAGGAAACACAGGGCGTAAGGCAGGAATACACCCGACGACGGGACGCCAGTCCATCGCCGGGCATTGCGGGACAATTTTAGTTTGCGAGCCAATCAACCTATCCAGGAGCATGCTTTTGGACTGTGGAAGGAAACCGGAGTACCCGGCGAAAACCCACGCGGACACGGGGAGAGCATGCAAACTCCACACAGAAAGGCACCCGAGCCGAGAGATTCGAACCCGGGACCTTCTTGCTGTGAGGCGTCAGCGCTAACCACTGGGCCACCGCGCCGCCCGTTGATAAAGAATAAATATATATATTTTTTTAAATTTTGAAATGTGAACAATTTGTAAGTGGACTTGAAGATTTGGAAAAGTTATAAACAACGTGCAACGAAAGAACATTCGTGTAAACAAATACGAAACAAGTGGGGGAAGTGTTGGCCAACTCATTTGTCATAGCCACACGTCTTATAAGAGACTGGCGTACCCACACTTTGCAAGTCCATTGTGCATTATACTGCAACAGCATCTGTATACATATAATCGTTTCCATTGTATTAGATTTGTCATATTTTAACTTTACCTACATGTGTGTCACAAGTAAGTAGACTGACCACTGCTATTATGATGACGGCACGTAGACAACAATGGTAAATTATCCCACGTTTTTTTTTCTTTATTATGTTTACAGCAGAAAAATACCCAGTGAGCTTGCAAGCTCTAGATACAGGATTCCTGCGACACGTGCGAACTGGGACTGTGACTCCGGTCCACTAATGGAGATGACGGCTACCCGAGTGCCCACATGAGCAGGGAAACATTGACTTAGCATGCGCTCTGCTGCCCAGCAATAAAGCCACGTGGCTTTACCCGACCCTTATCTCAACCTCAACCCCATTCAAGATCTCCGCCTTTATTCTCGGGATTTTAAGTCTATGCTAATACCGGTCTGAACGTAGAGTCCGCCTCCTAACCGTGCCCCAAGTCTCAACTAAAGAACCTTTAGCCTGGACTCACCCACACTTAACCCGATGACCTCGTTTGGGTTTTTTTTCTCTCTTCCCGCGGCTCAACTTGGCGATGCCCAGTTGTCCCTCCTCACGCTGGAGGATTAAACTCGGCAGAGACTCGTGGTCCCAGCGACGTCATTCAAGGTTCCTCTGTCTCTCGGGAGGAGAGGTGCCCGGTCGCCAGGCAGACGTGCATCGCGGTTATCAGGGAGCTGCGGGAAGATTGAGACGCGAGCGTGCGCTCGCCCGCGCACACCGCGCAGCACGTGCGAGAGACGCGCCAGCTGACCCATCACGCTGCCCATGTCCCTGCTTACGAAGGGACAAAGATCCCCCCCCCCGTGTAATCTTAACAGACTGTGTAGGGTCAGGCGCCGTGAGCGAGCACCGATGAAGGTCGACACGGCGCAGGAGGAGGTGAGTGACCAGCACCACGCTCGGCCCGCCTCTTGTCTCGTTAATGGCAATATTTAGCCATTGTACTAGGTACTCATTTGAGGCTGAGTCGACCTAGGGGAGGCTAGAACCGCTTCAGAATATCGTCACTCGTGTTGACAGTGAGCGGGATTCGAACTCGGGTCGCCGGGTTTGTAGCCCAGCGCGCTAACCGATACCATAGGCACGGGCATGCACACAAAGACAAAGATCTCCCATATAGCTTTAACAGACCTTAGGGTCAAGTGCTGTTAGCGAGCAGCGCCTACAAAGGCCGGCGGGGGCTCACGAGGGGCTGGGTGGCCCAGCGTTGTTTACACGGCGTACCAGGCTGGAGGCAACCTGCAGATGCCCCTAACGTTGCAGGCGAAACGTCGCGAAGGAGATAGGAGGAGCGATCGACGCGGTTATCCCGAAAGAGCAGCTTTTGGAAGCAATCATAAATGCATCGAGCAGTAAAAACCTACATTGGTACAAACATAGATTTCTCCTGCTTTTTTTTAAACATTACACTCCCTTAATCCGTTGATCCTTGCGGTGTGCCCTGTGAAAATGTACAAGGCGTGAGTGGGAGGCTCCGAGGACGTCACCCTTGTGTCACTGAACACCAAAGCGACGCAGTCACTAACACCTTGAATGTGTGGCCAGGCAGCTCCCCGAGATTAAACAACGCTCTCAAGAGGAGCGGCGTGATGAGCTCATTCGCTCAGTCGATGATGGCTTCGTATCGTCATTTGGTTTCCGCGCTTTCTATTTGCCCGCTCATCTTTGAGGCCCTATCCAGCAACAAGATTCGATGGCAATCTCAGCCCAACTTTAAAGTACATCGGCTATGTATATATAATTAATATATACTGGCATAGACCTTCGCGGACAACTCTGAATGGCCACATTTTACGTGGACTATTCAACGTGTCTGTATGGGTTGTCGCCGGGTACTGTGATTTCCTCCCACAGTCCAAGGAAATCCTGCCTGGGATAATATGTCTGCTAACTGAATTTCCCCGTGGTGCCATGCAATTGCCTCGCGTCCCATCACGGATACAGCCCTGCCTTGAGTGCTGTCTGCCAGGATACTCTCCGGCTCACCTCGATCATTTACACGATTCAGTGGGTGTTGATAACTTACTATTAATAAGTGTATTCACAGCAATACAAAGAGAGGGGCCGTGACGAATGTAAATCCACACGCGCATTGAAGCGGGTGGGGGCTTAGGGTGGAGGCGCGGTTGTGGAACTCTGAGACAATGGCAATAGGCGGTTATGGAACTCTAAGACAATAGTATTATGTGGTTGTGGAACTCTGAAACAATAGCATTAGGTGGTTGTGGAACTCTAAGATAATAGCTTAGGTGGTTGTGGAACTCTAAGATAATAGCTTAGGTGGTTGTGGAACTCTAAGATAATAGCATTAGGTGGTTGTGGAACTCTAAGATAATAGAATTAGGTGGTTGTGGAACTCTAAGACAATGGCATTATGCAGTTGTGGAACTCTAAGACAATAGCATTATGCAGTTGTGGAACTCTGAGACAATAGCATTAGGTGGTTGTGGAACTCTAAGACAATAGCATTATGCAGTTGTGGAACTCTAAAATAATAGCATTAGGTGGTTGTGGAACTCTGAGACAATAGTATTAGGCGGTTGTGGAACTCTGAGACAATAGCATTAGGCGGTTGTGGAACTTTACGACAATAGCATTAGGCGGTTGTGGAACTCTAAAACAATAGCATTAGGTGGTTGTGGAACTCTAAAACAATAGCATTAGGTGGTTATGGAACTCTAAAACAATAGCATTATGTGGATTTGGAACTCTAAGACATTTACGCGCACCTGGGGAGAGGTGCGAGCTGGTGACGTCTCACACTGACGCCACGTGCATGTGACAACACCACGTACTAGCAGAGTACTCGTTCTATGGGCGATCTTGTTCCGAGCGTGTAACACGTTCGTCGAACGTCTCGTGTTGCTGACGTTTTGTTCTGACATGATTTCATAGCGCTGGATTTATTCTTTACGTATTTTTTTTTTGGGGGGGTGGAGGGGGGGAATATTGCTGCTGTCTCTCTGAAGTTTCAGACTTGCCAAACTCTGTGACGTGTGGGAGGAGTTCTCGATAAGTGGAGAGCGAAGTTCAAATTCTCCACGACAGCGTTGTTGGGCTTGAGCAGATGAAACGTGTGCTGATGGAAGGTTTTGAATCCACTCCGCGAGGGCGAATATTACAAAAAAAACAACAATTGCTTCATTACAACACGTAATCGTGAATATCACTGACATTTCCAATTACAGCATGTGTCTTTAATCGCCGTGTTGGGTACCATACGGCTACACACTGTAATAACAGTTACCTTGTGTTCCTAATAGTGCACAAATTAGTGCAGTGGCTAACCAGCGGTGCTGCACTAATTTAGCCATTATATATTATTTGTATTTGAAGCCAAGTTCGACGCATTAAATACCAACATATTAAAGAGTAACACTGCACACAAAATATACATTATATTAAAGGGGTAATTAATGAATGTTAGGGTGAATGTTAAGGTGTGCATAATTTACTCTATTGTTAATACTTCCGCACCACCCCTTGTGCGTTTTATTTACAGAAAGGTAATTATCTAATTTATCTGTTATACAAAATTAATACGTATCTTTTACCTTTGAAAATGCTCTTGCTACACATTAAGGATATTTGAAAATGTGCCTCTCATAGTTTATGCCCGTGTCAGAGCAGATTATAAATAATTAACAAATAGCACATCGCGAAATTAACAATGTTCACACGCAGTAAAAAAGGTGCCCCAGTAATGTCATTGATTAACACTGGCCGCATAAATAAATGATGCATATTAATAAGAGTGCAGACAAATTAATTGTTTTTATTCATTTAGGTGCAGATTGCTCATTTCCCAAGGGGCACACATATCAGGCCCAGTGAGGTGTAATGAACAATAGCCACTGATGTAGACGTATAGATCAGGACATTGGTCTGTCCTGAGTGGAGTATCCATCACGCGTGCTGTAACCTCATTCATCACGCTGCCGTGCCGAGCGTCTGTTTAACAACAGACATTTCTCATGCCACCAGTGATCTTTCTAAAATGTGTGCGCACCCAAGTACGCTAATTCATCAAGCCGCGGCCCCGATGCTCTACATTCAAAATAAATGTGCCAGAATCTATCACAATTTACGTCCACGGCCCACGCTGCGCATTCACCAAAAACCTCCAGCTGTAGAACGACTGCGAAATCTTGACTAATTGCGGCGGATAAATCGCAAAAAAAAAATACAAGTGAGAGAATGTATTTTTCCCCTTATGGCATGTCGCCACTCTAATTACACTTAACGGCGTATGCAACGAAACGTAATTTTTTTTCAAAGTTGTCGTTATGTTTGTTCTTATCAACGCTCACATCATCGCCATCATCACCGCCATCATCATTATCACCATGAGGACATAAGCAGACCATGTGTGTCTAATGAGGTCACGACCAGGAATCGCCAGCAGGTCAAGCCTCCTGTGAACCCTGGTTCGTGTTCATGAGCCATTCAATGCCTCCCTGGCTCTCGAGGCATGAACTTCAATGGTTACAGGAAATGTGCAAATCCGTGAGTGCAACCATACTTTTGGATGAAAATCGAGGATAATGCCTTCGACAATTTCCCTTGAACATTTTTTTTCATAGAAAATGGCTTTCATCCTTCAGAAGAGAAAATCAAAATGGCCATAGTAAATATGCACACTTGACCTTAATAACTATTTTTTAGGGGTAGGGGGGGTCAGTTATTAATAATGAAACACTATATTTGGTATTGCTAACAGATATGAATCAATGGGGAGGGAAACTATTCTATAATTATCTAAGTCAACATGCAATGTGAATCCAGTCATATTTTCAACCGCAAATCACAAATAATATAAGGAAGCCCCAGCCCGATCTGAAACAAAGGAGAAACTATGCATTGTTGTATCAATTCATCTTAGCCAGCTCCAAGATTTCATTTTCAGTCAAAACAATCGTCACGGTGTGCCGTGACATTTTCTTACTGGGTTTTTTTTTCTCGTTTTGAAATAACAACACGATATAATAAACCCCGCTCCTCTCCAAACCAACGGTTCCTTCCGCTGCTGTCTCCATCGCGGCCGTATTTTGTCCATCTTCAGGAAATGAAGTCGCCGCGGCAATTAGCGAGGGCCCTCTGCCAGGCACAACGGCGCAGGCGTGGGCCCGCTCTGAGACGAACAGAGGATACGGCTCGAACAATGCGGGCCCCACATCCTGTTAGGGGCTCGGTTTGACGCTGGGAGCAAGCGCCGCGGTGCGGGAAGCGCTGAAGGGAGGAGGATCAGAGGCCAAATCTTTGTCACTCGTTTGAGGATGAGCCCTGCCTGAAAATCGGCCGACTCCCGAGCCACGGATGAGGCGCAGCGAGGAGACATTTTTCGAAACGCTTCTTTGAGAATTCGTCGTCATCGTTGTTGCTGACGTCGTTTTCCTCTCGCCGGTCACGATCGAGCCACTGCTGGATGAAGGCCGCACCAAAGTCGTTTTCGTTTCTCCCTGCCCTGCGATGGAGCGATCGGGTTATGCTGTAGATGCGTTGTACGTTGTGTGTTCTTATATCATCACTAACATCATTGTCAGCAGCAGCAAAACCCACTGTTGGATGAATGCCTCCTAAATCTTACAAATTTACCATCTAATAATTTTCCTGAGCACACCTCCCCCCCTCCACCATAGATTCTAACAAATCGCTGTGATTTGCATGTTCTACTGAACCCCAGAGCTATGTCACCTGGAGTCCAACACTCCTGTTAAGACCTTCCTTGGTGAACAGGTCTGGAATCGAGCACTCCGGTTAGAGCCTCCCTTGGTGAGCAGGTCTGGAGTCCAGCACTCCTGTTAGGGCCTCCCTTGGTGGACAGGTCTGGAGTTCAGCACTCCTGTTAGGGCCTTCCTTGGTGAACAGGTCTCGAATCCAGCACTCCTGTTAGGGCCTTCCTTGGTGAACAGGTCTGGAATCCAGCACTCCTATTAGGGCCTCCCTTGGTGAGCAGGTCTGGAGTCCAGCACTTCTGTTTGGGCCTCCCTTGGTGAGCAGGTCTGGAGTTCAACACTTCTGTCAGAGACTCCCTCGGTGAACACGTCTTGGGGGAGTTTCCAGCCACATAATAATCCGAAGACTCTTCGACTAAAGGTGGCTGGTATCAGGAAGGACAACTGGCTAGAAAATTCTGCTCAAATACACCTATTATTGGGGGGCAATTGACCCGGGTCAAACAAGATAGCGGCAGTTTAAACAACAATTGACCTGGCACCTGCACACCTGTATAGCTGTACACGTGTGTTTTATTTACCTACAGCCCATGCAATTGCAGCAACTGCTCGCTGAGCTTTCATTGGAAGGGGAATTTTGTTAAAGTTTTTTGGCATGTTTGGAGAGTTAGTGCAACTCCATCCGATGGGTGACAGCCTTCTCGCGCGCTGTTCCCAGACACTGGAATGTCCTTTCATTGGAGATTCGATCAGCTGAGTCCTTGGGCATCTTCAAATCTCGTCTCAAGACTAACTTGGTCCGTAAGGCTTTTAAGTCCTCTGGCTAAGACTGTTGATGTGGCTAAATGTTGTCGTACCCGGATGATGGCTCTCTGCCTATATGCACCAGCTCGGGAACATGTATTCCTTCCTTGTTTGTTGAAGAATGATTTTTGTTATTAATCGCTTATTTTATATCCTATAATTTATTGCTACTATTTGACTTTCATTTGCACGGTCCTGATGTTGTTGTTGACATACCGTTCTCTCCGCAGCGCTGTGCAGCGCTCTGTGACCCTCGGGTGAAAGTCGCTCTAGAAATGCAGTTATTATTCTAAGAAACTGAATTTGATTCACGTGTGGTAATTGCGTGACACACTGGCGATCGCACGCGCTTCACGTGTGGTAATCAGCTCGCGCCGCTGAGTCACGCTAATAATAATAATAACACCATCAGAACTAAAGACAAAATTGCACTCACCCGGGATGACTCGTCACAAATGTGGCCACTTTTGGATCGAGTGAAATGCAGTGCGCATTTTATATACAGTATACATTTTTGATAAGTCAGTCCGTTAGTCGCTTTTTGTATTCTAGCTCGAAGCATCCGTTCAAATGTGCACCTATTTTTTAACAGTTGGATAACTGTTGTCTCGAAAGGAGACGCGGGGGGAAATTTAGTACGGACAATTAACCTAAGCAGCATGTCTTTGGACTGTGAGAGGAAAGCGAATTACTTCGCAAAAAAAAAAAACCATGATCGGACACGGGGGCAGGGGGAGGAGGCGTTACAAAACTTCGCACGGCAAGTCACCCGAGCCGGGGATCAAACCCGGATTTCTTGTTGTGGGGCAGCACCGTTACTCACGGCACCAGCATCCCACCCCACCGATAACGACGCGTGTAATTGTTGGAGATGCATGCGGCCTGCCTCTAACACGAATACGTCCTTTCGCCTATCTCTGCATTCCTGAAGCTTTACGTGACAACCGTTCATTTTATCAAGTTATGCATAAAATATGCCGCGAGTAGCTCTTCCTCAGCGGCTGTGGTTCCATGCCCTCGCTGCAGGAAGCCAGGGACATTGCGTGCACGATAAGTCCACTCTCTCAGAGCACCGATCAGCGATTATTCAACAACGCCGACGTGCTGTTGGAAATGTATCGAGCATTGTTAGGCGTGGAGTCCAACGCTTTGCGGCGAGCGCTGGCAGCGTCTTCAGGAACTTGATTGAAGAGACTCCCAGGCAAGGGAGCGAGACGTCGGACACCGCTCCGGACAAGACGTGGTACAACCTGAGGACATCACAGCGACAACTAGCGCAACGGTGGAAACGCAGTAGCGTTGACTGTTATTTAATCTTCGTTTATGTGAAACGTCATCCTTGACCAAAGCTGATTCATCTCCCACGAAACAACTTTCGAATGCTCCAACAATCAAAACGTGATTTTTAATCAGCACTGACCTCACACCAATAACTTGGGTGGCACACGGACGCAGTGAGTAGCGCTGCTGCCTCGCAGCAAACAGCTCCTGGGTTCAATTCGCTCCCTCTCCCGTGTGGCGTTTGCATGTTCTCTACATGTCCGCATGAGTTTTCTCCGGGCACTCTTGTTTCCTCCCACGGTTGTGACGGGCGACCACAACTGACGTGTTCCACCAAGGTGAGTCTACGCGCTCATGAAATGTCCTCGCGCTCCACGTTGCTCGATCTGCGGCGAGTGCAGCGGATAATTGATAAACAGACACGGAGGGCACTGCCAGCGAGACTCGCAGGGGGGGACTCTGGCTGCGACGCGTGCGTATCGCGACCGAGACTTTCATTACGTTCAACTAATAATGTCCGTGACTCTGAAAAGTCGATAAGTTGGGAAGCCTTCGGTGCCAATTAGCCGAACTGTGTTATTGCTGCACTGCTAAAAATGATTAATTGACCCTTGGAGGCACAATTTTTAAAGCGGAGAGATAGAGAGAAAAAAAAATCCTATTTTCACCCATTATTAAGTAGTATGCAGATTATTCACAATTTATAATGGGCTTTTGATTAGTTTCAAAGGCTCTTCCTATAATTAGTGCGAATAAATTGAAGCTTCATTGTGTGTTTGGCACGTCCAACTATGTCAATCTCAAACTTCTGGACCTCCCCTCCTCCTCCCCGCGCGCAGTGTTGCGAGTGCATGGATGCACGATATGAACGCTGATGTACAGGCGGCGTTACACGTGCGAGCGCTTCTCATGAAACAACGGCGTGTCGGCTAACCACAAAATTAAATCCTCATCTCATCTCATTATCTGAAACCGCTTAATCCTATATAGGGTCACGGTGAGCCGGAGCCTATCCCGGAAACACAGGGCGTAAGGCAGGAATACACCCGACGACGGGACGCCAGTCCATCGCCGGTAAATCATAATAACAAATTCACTTTTTTTAACAAGTCACTGACGGCAGTGCGGCGAAGTGAGTTGCGGTGCGGTCTCACAGCACGAAGGACCCCGGTTCGATTCCCAGCTCGGGTGCCGTTCTGTGTGGCGTTTGTGCCTTCTCTCCCCGTGCCCGCGTGTGTTTTTTTGCCGGGTACTCCGGTTTCCTGCCACCGTCCGAAGACAGGCTGCTGCCCAGATTCATTGGCCCGTTGTCTCAATTACGGGGATGGGATTGGCATCCCCCCTCGGCTCCTGGGTTCTAGCGTCCGATCAAGGGCGCACGCCTCCCTTGCGCCCTGTGTCTGCCCGGATAGGCTCCGCGTGACCGTGACCCTCTGCAGGATTAAACGTGGGCCGAGAGTGAATGAACGT
>JAZEWT010000015.1:16643979-16661944 GCA_036362905.1 Mordacia mordax
AATATTGATCCCCATACACTTTACACAAAACTACAGGATGAAGCTCCCCAACCGTGATAGCCTCAGCAAAACATCGCCAACAGGTTGATCAGAAAATCGTGTCCCGAGCCTCTAATGCAATGAACGCACGAATCACAGCTGTGCCTTGTGTGGCTCACGTTTGGGACCTAGACAGTTGTTTCAGAACATCTCTCCAAGTTCATGAACTCCAGAGTGATTTCTTGTTGATTAAACGTAGCTAGTGCCTCAGGTACTATGGTCACGGACACATCTCTTATCGTGTCCATCTTCTCTAAGTTGATGTTGTTGAAAATGTAAGTCTCTCACCATTTGGCATAGTTTGTTCACAGTTCGTTCACAGTCATGTAAAGACTTCTGCTTGGGAAGTCCAGGCATTTTAAAGACTCAAAAAGAAGATTTTCCCAACCTTCAAAGTGGAATTAAAATGTATCGGGGAAAGGAATATTAATATTTATTGCAATGAAAATCACAGTACTTATACATCCATGTTGACATTTCCGTGATGTAAACTTTTGCCATCGAAAGTTCTCCAGCGTTGTTTCCTTGGCACGTAAAATATTGTGAAGGAACGTCAACTGTTATTACCAATGCAACTTGCAACGAAACCCCAATGTGGCTTTTTTAAAGGTGTTCGCACATTTCAAACGCCAGAGATTCGTGTCAGCACCTTAGAAGCTGTTGTGAATTGAACTAACTTATGGCTTGCTCGAGTCACTTTGTCCAACTCCTGTGCAGCATAGGATATACCTTTGAGACTGCTGTTTCCATCAGCTGGAGGGCCGTCATCAATTCCGAATTCACAACAATGTCCGGTCCTTGGAAACTTTTCCATTAATTCTTGCGTTCATCGAAAGAACGTCTTAATATTAAAAGTAAGCTCCATTTAGTTTATATAGTTAAAAACACGTGTTGTTTTATTTATATTGTAAAATTTCAAAAATCCTACGTGTTTGTGGTCTGTATAACTAGGCAAAGCCTGTTGCAACTAAATAATGTTTTTTTTTCTACACTGTGTCGGTTACAGGGCTTTCCTTGGCCATACTTCACTACGTCAATTAGTGTGAGTTGGTGAAATAAGTGGTTCGGAACCGATTCAGATCTAATTCGTAACTAATCGTAGTCATGGCCAAGAATCAAACCCGTGTGACCGGGTTGTTAGTGGAGTGTGCGAACCAATGTGCCACTACTCCATCCCACCGGGACCAGACTTTTCTCCTTCAAGGGAGACCGGAATTACAAAAACAAACACATGCAAGTACAGCTAAAGTGACGTGGGAGAGGCAATGGTCAAACACAATTATATTTCAATGAACATCACAATAGACCCGACTCTTGCTTATTTAATAAAACGTACATTTACTATCAAATGTTCACTACCGCAAAATATTTTTTAAAAAAGTAATATTAGATTAGCTCTGTTTCCAGTAGGGAACTTTGTACAGTTCTGTATTTCTTGCAATTACTTTTAAAATGTTCTGGATGCCATCAAAATCAAAAACGCTGCAAGTGCGTCTTGACAAATGCGATTACAATAGGATGGCAGATGGCAAAGCATAGCTGTTTTCTAAAACCCGTCTGCATCACATGGCGAAACGTCACAGAATCGTGTGCAGAGCAAAATAAGGCAAAACATAGCCATCATACTCGCAAGTTCAGCCTCACTGGTAGAAATAGATGCCTGAGCGTGACTTTGGAATGTTTGTTTTACAGGCATCTCACATTTTCCATGCATCTATTTTTCAAATGATGTCTCCAATTAATATATTCTTTTCTACAGATGGCCTTGGAGATATTTGCTGGAGAACATTAATGTATTTTTATGGTAGATGAACCAAAACTCTCAAAAAAAAGTACATTGCTATTTCAAGTTAAGGAGAATTTAGTGCTGGCCCCGACTTCAATAGCATTGCCTAGAAGGCCTCAACTATGTGGACTAATGGTAGATTTGGCCATAAACCAGATGTGGAAGCCACAAAACTGAAGTGAAACGCACGTTGGTTGCAGTACCGCATCGTACGCCAAGTCCAAAAACGTTAACCTAATGCCATTATTATTATTATATTTTTTTCTTGGAGAAATGAACACTATTTCTTTTTTTAATGTCGTCAACACACTGTTGCTTGGAAACATCGGTGGCCAAACGCAAACCCTGTTCCGTTTGAATAGTGACCGTCGGCCCCACCAGCACCCACCCGCTGGTCCGCTGCACTGCACTGCACGTTTACGCGGAGGCACGCGCAGGTGCATGAAACGCCATCACCGCGCGCTGCAAGTGTCTCGCAATTAGCGTCGCTTGTTTGCGTTACAGCGGCACCTGGCCCCCGTGCGGCGGTCCGCTCGTGCGTTCGTGCGGGGGGAGTTGCCTCCCCTGCGGAACGAAGGCCGGTGCGCGCGGGGGCTGGGCAGCGGTGGGGTGGCGGTGAGCGCGCTGCCAGACGAACCGCCTGGGTTCGATTCCGGCTCACGGCCAAGAGCGCTCGATTGCCTCTCTGCGTCGGTCAGTTCGGTCGCTTGCGTCGTCGCAAGAAACCCGCATGCAGGCGTTGCGAGCTCACTGGATGCTTTCTGCTTGTCGTAATCAACATCTATCGGTGACGATTATTTGAACAGAGCCTGGGTCTCCTCCCCTAGGGCGACTCAGCCTCAAACTAATTACTGATGCCGTGGATAAGCAACGCAACTGGGGAGACAAAGCCGGCCGTGCGTGCTGCTGGCCACCCACCCCGTGGTGTGCCATGCTGGCCTTTACAAGTACTCGCTAACGGCACTTGATCCTACACTCCATGAAGGCTAATACGGGTGACATGTCTTTGTACACTGACAGTGCTTTTTCCCAAAAAGTATGTTCGACCCAAACTCTTATATAATGTTAGATTGTACACGTACAAGGCGTATTTGTCTCTGCGCGTCAAGCCGTGGTCGCTATCACGCTGTGATCCAATCCTGACAGCCCTGACACCACCCCAGACAGTCCTGACCACAGCGTCAGAGTTCGAATCCCGGTCACAGATAGAGTGACGAGCGATCGACCTGGTCCTGGAACCCTTCAGTGAATACCTGCTCCGTTGTGTAAACATCGGCACTGGGGAGACAAAGGCGGCGGGGTGGCATCTCTGCCACACCACCCGCAAGTGAAGTGGGTTTTTTTTTAGTCTTATCCAGTTGAAAATAAATGTTCATGTCCGCGTCCCAACAAGCCATTTTGACTACAGCGTCTGTCTGTTGCAGTAAATCAAGAGTGCATTTACATTTGAACCGTCATGGCGACCTGGGCCTTCACGTTCGGCGACCCATTTGCTGGGTCGCTAACCCGTATTTTGAAAACCACTGCCCTCGAGCCACCAGTCACAGGCCTTTGTAAGGTGTTTGCTAACAGCATTTGCCACGAAAGACTGTTCAAGACCGTAAGGGGAAACATTTGTCTTGTTTTACGCATAGAGAGAGCAGCGCACGCGGGTGGCAGTGAGTGGTACAGTTGTTATGATGCCGCACTAGGAACTCATTGACTTGAGTTTGATTCAGTGAGCAGCGCTGTCGCCTCGGAGCAAGGACCCAGGTTCGATTTCCGGCTCGGGTGCCTTTCTGTGAGCAGTTTGCGTGTTATCTATCTCTCCGTGTCCACGTGTGTTTTCACTGGGTACTCCGGTTTTCCCCCTACCGTTCAAAGACACCCTGCTGCCTAGGTTAATTGGCCTGCAGAGTAAATTGCCCCAAAAAGTGTGTAATGCGATGTACTGGTGGCACATCCTGTGTATTCCCCCGCCTTCTGCCCTCTGACGGCTGGGATAGAATCTTCCCCCTACACAACCCTGTACAGGATAAAGCGGGTTTTGATAATGAATGCATTTTATTCCAATCCATAACTAACAGGAATAAGAATAATTATTTCCCTACTAGAGCATTTTTCACCCGAGGGTCACAAAGCGCTGCACAGAGCTGTGGACAGAACGGCATGTCAGCAACAATAATGACATAAGAACAGCAAATCAGCGACAATAACGTTTTTTTTACAGCAGCTGATGGAGTGTGCATGTCACGTTCTTGTGTATTTATGTTTTCCCACATTTGTTAACACACAAGTGTACATTAAACAAATACATGCACACGTACACTTTGACAGCATAGTGGCAGAAGTGTTATTTGTCCTGTGATAATTTGCTTTATGATATTTTAATACACTACCCTCAATGGCATTTATTATCTCATTCATTTGCATACTGCGAGATAGTTCATAAAAAGACATGAGCGTTTAAAAACAGAGTGTACGTAAGCCTGCTTGATCAATGTGTTTTTTTCAAACACTCTGCCCAGTGTTTACAATCTTTATTCGCGCAGGGTGGAGCAGTGGTAAGTTTGTACTTCGTCCCGTCAGAGGCGGTTCCATTCCCGCCTTGGATGTCCTTCTGTCTGGAGTTTATGTTTTTACTCAGTTCTCCGTGGGTTTCCACCGGGTTCTCCTGTTTCCTCCCACACCTAACCCCCCACTAATTAATATGGCCGATTACATAATAATATAGAGGACACGCGGCGCCTGGCAAATGTTGCCGCTGGCTAACCACTTGACCTCCACCCCCTCCCAGCGGTTACTTCTCACCTTAGTATCCGCTTCTCGACTATGACCAGGCGTAATTGCGCCGCGCGTTATAAATTGTATTATTATTATTGCCTTTCCGCGTGTCAGAGCGTCAACGTTTGCGTTCCACTTTTTTTTTGGGCAGAAATCGTACATAATACGCCTGTCCGATACACATTTTAGTTTATCAATGTGTGACTGTCAAGTGACAGGAGAACTATGGAGAGGGAGAAAACATATTTTATGTATATTTTACAATCATACCCATGAAACAGCTTAATACGAAAACCCTTACAGCGCACATTTTATGTTTCTGCGCGATGCAAACGCCACGTGGTAATGCGGCCATAAAGCAGAGCAATAACACGTTAAAACAAAATTGAAGATGCCGCCACTTTCTTTAAAAGGTGGATTTTATTAGACTAACAAAGGTTGTGAAATTTAAATTAAGTGAAGTGACGCCTCGCTTTTGTTGGTGATTTTAAGCTTCTCTCTTCCCGTCGCCGTTGAAACCGGCGACACGGCTTCGCACAAATGCTCAGGGGCGAACAACTCAGCGCCGAAGGGTGATCAGTTTATAGGGCTTCCGAGGAAGAGTATCAGCGAACCTGTCTGCTCGGTGCATTCTAAATGTGTCACGACAACATTTGCAATTCAGTTCATGTTCTGGCTGATAAGGCCAGGAAATAGCGGCAAAACGTGGCCATAAATCACAAGACGCGGGCTGTAATAAACATGCGTTAGTCTTCCTCCCTCCGTCTCCTAGAGCCACCCCCTCTCTTTTTTTTCTTACTCCTTTTCATATTTCCTTTTTCCCGGCATGGGGCACCTTAGGGAGGGTGCTCTCTCTGGCTTTCTGGACAGCTGTGTTATTTCTGCTAACCACAACATCGGCGTGGCGTACTCTGTGCCCCAGAGTGTGTTTGGCAGAGCGGCTCTTGCACAGACAATGCCCTCACTGTCTGGGCCGGCCCATCTCTTTCATGTCCATCTTATTTACTGCGTGGTACAACAAAGATGTTTATGGCTTAACAATGTTTTCGCACATATTTTTTCGCGCTAACTTTATTTTTGCTCGCATCTTTTCTCGTTCTTTCAAAAAAAAACGTAGCTTTAAAAAAATGTGTATACACTGCATTGGAATTAAAATTAATGATTTACATTAAGTAATCGTAGATTATCATTTTTATTAATATTTTACGATGGTCTGCGTATGCTTTTGCTCACAATGTTGCTACTTAAATTCGTATTGGATAATGTTTTTCCCATTACGATTTCCTTTGTAAAGAATGGCACCGAAATGACACTAAAAGCAAGTATTTAAAAATAATACTCTTTTAGCCCCTTCTTGGAAAATTCCTTAAATTAGTTCACATGAGTTCAGGCCCTACGCACTGCATCAGCAATCCCAGTATAGATTTCTGCATTGAGCCAATACAAGCACAGTTTTATTTAAGCATGCATATCGTTGTGCAATTATTGAGCGCGTTATTTGCGGTCTTCAAAGACATCCACTTTATATCCCAACGTGCGATCTGAATAAGCAATGGGACATATGTAGCGCACACGCAGCAAGCACATCGACAAGAATGAGAAAACCCTACGACAACCCAGGAAACATGACTGTGGATTGTCTTACGAACCTAACCGTGCACACCTCCAAAGCAATGCTGTACAGCCAAGTAGGGGACAAGCATAAGAAACAAATAATAATACAATTTATAACGCGCCGCGCAAATGATATTCCTGGTCATGGACCAGACACGAATAGGGATGCGTAGCGAGCTAACCGCAGGGGAGGGGGCAGATGTCAAACGGACGGTCAGCCGGCGCCAACCCGCCAGACACTGCGTCCTAGATATTATTATAATAATAATATTTGCAGTTAGAGAGCGCTTTTCGCCAGAGAGTGACAAAGCGCTGCAGAGAGCTGTGGCGAGAACGGCCGCGTCAAGAACAACATCTGAGCGACATATATCAACGACATCGGCCAATTAATGAATGAGTTTCTTCAATTGTGGGAGGAACTCGGAGACCCCGAAGGAAACCATCGCATAACAGGGCGGAGGGAGCGGGGGGGGGAACACACAAAACTACCCCCCCCCCAAAAAAAAAGAGAACACTCAAGGTGGGAATCGAACCGCCTCGAGCCGGACCTTCCGTCCGTCAAGCACAGATGTTACGATCGACAGCTCGCGTTGGATGCCCGCCAGACCTACGGGTGGGCCTTGAATGCAACCAAAGAGGGCGGCCTCGTAATCCGGTGTTTGCAAACATCTTCCCCCCGTGCCGCAGCTCGCCTCTCGGCGCCCGAGAGCGCAAACAAGGCGAGTCCGCATGTCCCCTTCCGTACACCCCACACGGTGGCTCCCCCGAGCCGTAACACGAGAGCACTTCAAAGACGCGAGCTGAGCGAAGGCCGTGCAGATTTTGCTCTCGCGCGGGGAGAAGAAACAAGGATGGGGAGGAGAAGGGGGGGGGAGAAGGAGAAGGAGCAGGAGGAGCAGGAGGAGGAGGGAACCTTTAGCAGCCGAGTCAGCTCTTAGCCGCCTCGACTTCCTGCGCGTGGTTGTACAATGGTGTCTGGGGATCCAGTGCCCCCTGCACGCACAGTAATTACTCCACCTACTGCTGTGGCTTAAGGCTCAGAGCCTAACCTCGAGCACACGGGCAAAGGTCCCCCGTGCAGGCCGAACGGACTGCAGGGTCAAGTGCTGTTAGCTTGTTAGCGCCCATAAAGAGGGGGGCGGCACGGCACACGACCGAGCGGATGTTTGCATGCCGCGCCGGCTGCCCGTTTCAGGATGAGTCGACCCATGGCAAGTGCAGGACCGGTTCAGAAAATCGTCACTTGGTGTTGGCCTTTAGTGGGAATCGAAGTCGGGTCATAGCCGCGTTAGCAGCGCCGCGGTTATCGTTGCAGGATCTCAAGCAACAAATGTAGAGATCCGTATAGCCTGAACAGAATGTAGGCTCAAGTGCGGTTAGCGAGCCCCTATGAAGGCTGATAATGCACACAGGGGGTATGTGGCCAGCACCATACTCGGCCGCCTTTGTCACCCCAGTGACATTTTTTACAGACCGCACGCGGTGTTCATTTGAGGCTGAGTCCATCTATTGCTGGTCCTGGACCGGTTCAACAAAATCGTGACAAGCGTTGACCGTGAGCAGGATTCGAACTCTGCCGGCCAGGTTTGCGTCCCAGCGCGTTAACCACAGATCCACGTCTCCCCACTCACTCACTCGCTCACACACGGAGCAAGCGACCGACTAACCAAGCTGTGTGATGCACGCTCACAGCCACACCGAGGCCTTCAGAAGAAGACCTTTGGTCACTTAGGACGCAGATGGTTGTACGGTACTGTACGCCGGTATGCAGATTGGCACACACAAAAAAAAAGGTTTTATTGGCCAGAAATCCACAATCAGGCGCAAACGCGCGCTCGCTGTGAGCTGGCGGTGGTGGTAAGCTGCGCAATAAATATTAAAAAAAGGCATCCCCCCCCCATCCCAAGGGGCGCACCGTCATGTACCGCTATACAAAAACTGCAGGCTGCATGCCATCTGTGCTGTGCGCAACCCACCTCCGACCTCCAGTCTCCCGAGCTGACGAGGGTGTCTCTCGTCGAAGAGCAACGTCACTGTCGCTGCATCGTTTACGGTTGTTGTTTAGGTTTACACGCTTGGAGCGAGAGGCACCGTTCGGTAGCGTTTTCGTGACGGTGGAGAAGCTGGCACGGAATGTCGTTGCTTGTTTAGATGTCTCTGCTGGAGAGGAGGGGAGGGGGGACACTCGGTGACACGGCTCTCGCGAAAGATATTTTTCTTTTGTTGATAATATAGACAAATAACCAAAGTGAAACGGCATCAGAAAATGACCTGGAACGTCCTCTGTACAATACCTGCAGGACGAGAATCTATCGCACCCCGTACAGAGGGGATGTTTTGGTCTTGTGGAAGAAGGGAGCATAAGTGGTCTGGGTTACATAGCGGCGATAACGGTACATATTCACTCTGTGAGATAGACAGTGCTGGGACATCAGAAGCTTAGAGGAAGAACGTGTGTACAGGATGCTGTTCGGTATACAAACCCACACGTCGGAGTGAATTAAAGCTAAATTAAATAAGAGAGACAATTTCAAAAGGAACAAGAATTCTATGTGATCCATTCTTAAAGGTCCTGCCCGAGGCGGTTAGATCCTTGCCTCGGGCACCATTCTGTGTAGGGATTGTGTGTTCTCTCCGCTTGTTCTGCGAGGATTTCTTCTAAGCTCTCCTGTTTCTTCCCAGAAATAAAAAAAACCCCCCGCACTATTCAATTGCCCGTTAACATAAAACACATAACGCAGTGTCTGACGAGTTGGCGCCGGCTAAACACTTGGCTAGACTCCAACCTCCCTGCATGATACCTCGTGCATCCGAGTCGTCTTCTCTTCGAATTCATCCCTTCGAAATCACATGAATACGCACCACGCGTCCTAAATTCTACTTCAGTATATTAACGTGGCGCTCCTCTCTATTAAAACACATCTTCCCAGTGTATATAAAAGACTGCTCAGGCGGGTGTGCACCACACACGTGAACTTGAAGGCAGGATTTTCATTCACGATCTCTTCTCTCGGCGGCACGGTGGCCCCCAGTGGGTAGCGCTGTCGCCTCCTCACAGCAAGAAGGGCCCGGGTTCGAATCTCGGCTCGGGTGCCTTTCTGTGTGGAGTTTGCGAGTTCTCTCCCCGTGTCCGCGTGGGTTTTCGCCGGGCACTCCGGTTTCCTCCCGCAGTCCAAAAAACACGCCGCTACATAGGTTCATTGGCTTGCAGACTAAATTGCCCCGCAGTGCCCGGCGATGGACTGGCGTTTCCATGCCTTGTGTCTGCCGGGATAGGCTCTGGCTCACCGCGACCCTGCACGGGACCTAAGCGGTTTCAGACAATGAGATGAGACTTCTTCTCTCGTCGCGCGCGGTCCCGCTCTCCGTCATCCGTCATCTTTCCGTGCAGACACGTGGCTGACGCGCCGCAGGAACCCACGCACGCTGCGTGTCGTCGAAGCGTCCGAGTTTATCAATCAAGCGTCGTCAGCTGGGACCATTCGCCTCCGTGCGCCGTCCGGCAAAGGGGTAGCGGTCGATGCGGAGTAGCATCGGGGCGGTTCACGTGCCAGGCAAACGGGAAGGTCTGGATTAGCGCCAGGCCCCGAGACCTCCGTGGGCTGTGCCGCCGAGCAAACGCCGTCACCACCCTCCTCCGTCCTCCTCCTGCGCCTGTGACACGAGTGATGCGCACAATTAACAAGCTTTGTGAAGCCATATCGTACCGGTCATTATGAGAGCTGTCAAGTTAACGTATCAAACAGTGACTCATACGTTGAATTAAATTTGCCCGTTGATAAAAGGGTCTTGGAATGTTGCAGATCTGGGTGCTGGGTTTTTTTTACTTCTTTCCCACGATGCCGTTTGTGTACACGACCAAGTAAATGTAAGTTTATTGTCTTTGCATATTTTTAAACTTTTAGATTCCCAAGCTTAAAAAAAATAACCCATTAATTTGGATCCTTGGCCAAGGATACATTTGAGTTTGTTCTGAAGTAACCGGCGGCGATTTGCAGCCAGAGTGTGTTGTGGCAGCATTCTTTATCCCATTTAGAGGTGGCAGTGACCTACGGAACAAAAATACAAGCGCACTAGGCGGAAGTGAGCTGACTGGACAGTAGACCTCAACCGGCAATATCGATTTCGTGGACATCGCGAGCTTAAACGAATGTCTTTTGCAATTATAAAAAAAAAACAGCACATTTTGCCCTTGTAGTTGGGAAGAGAAAAAAAAAGCCTATATAGGCTTCCACATCCACCGGAGTTAAAACTAAGTTTGTGAAAAACTGGACAGTTGCTGCATGGTCAGGTAAATTTAAATGATGGGATATTGGAAAAGCTTGACAGATTCGCACCTGCTGAGCACAACAGAAGTGATGTTGAGGGATTTGAGATCTTAAACAAGTAGCTCAGACATAGTCAACTTGCTGGTGCTGATTTTTTTACATATGTAACTTAGACTTTGGTGAAATGATGCGCTGTCACACGAACAAATTATAAGATAATTCGGCGTAATTAGATATCGGTTAATCGTGAACAGCAATTTCCCGATGAAGCTGATTACAATTATCAGCGAATCGTCATAGTCTGCTGTAAATGTCGTAGCTTTGCGCTCGAACTCACCTCTGTGCTGAAATGGTTAAACATTGACACATTCTGTTGACCTGGCCAAACCTTACTGACTGGTGGAGGTGGGTTCACGACACTTTTGTACGTGAATCTTACGAAAAACGTACTTCATTACGCACAGCCATTTTCCATCCACGACTGGACGAATGCCTCCGCACGTCACAACCGCTCCGTTGAGGTTCTCGCCGACGATACCACAATCCTTCTGGCTCCTGCACCTGGCATGACCTCGTCCCCCTCTGCGGTCGCAATCCTCTTGACCCCGTCTCCCCCCTCCTTCGTCTGCTGTTCCGTCCCCAGTCTCGTTCGCCTGCTCCCATCCAACCCAGCGGCGTGTCCCGAACGTGTCCCCCCCACCCTCCCACCCCGCATCCACGTGATGCCTTTCACCAGTTCCGCGATCCACGCGTTCCTCGTTCTGTCTCTCAATGCAATTCCCCGCATATTATTTCTTCCCCCCCCCTCGTCCCGCGTCTCTCCGTATGTTTCAGCGTTTACTCCGTGCTCTTTTTGTCAGAGTTCGTGCGTCTGACCTGTGTGTCACGGCAGGTAACGTGTGCTAATCGAAAACATCCTTCTTTAGGCACACGTGCGTGTTCCTTTTCCATATCAAATTAAATTTTCCAAAAGCACTCCATCCTGCTGTCACTCACCTCTTTTAGAGTATCATGTTGATCACGGTCTGTCTTCAATAACTGCCCCCCAGTTACACGTGTGCCCCCACCAGCAGATACAGAACTTGTCGTGTGTTTTTTTTCCTATTCCATATTAACGTTGACCCCAACTTTGAAGCCTTCTTTATCAACTTTTACAATTAAATCCTGCAGCGCCATTGGTTGTTGTAATCACTGCCGTTAGAGCGCCATTATTAATACAATCAGCATTGATCTTTACGCCTGAAGCCAGCATGCGCAAGACTAATAACGCACGCTCCCAAAAAAACAACTTTAGAATCGTGTGATATTGTGAGTTTTGTAATATGACACATTAATTCATTAATAAAGCCTTCCAGCAACCACACATGCTGAAGGTACGAGTCCAGATCCTGCACGACCTTGGCTCGGTATTGTTAAACCCTTGATTCACATCACACACGTATCCTGATGCCGTATAGGTAGCCCATACTAGCGCGCGACGCTGCAGCCATTCACTCAGTGCACCGTGGATGTTTTTTTCATTATAAAATATTAATCTCCTTTCTGCATCCAGCGACGCAACAATGCGGTATGTCCCCGTCCGTTATTTGTTTTCATAGTCGTATTCTTGCTTTGAAAGCGCGTGCCCTGCCCAGCATTGCGAGCATTGTTCCGTAATGAAAACACAGCTAATGAAAGTCCTCTAAATAAAAGGCAGTACAGTACATGAAGAGGGAAGAAAAGTACCATCAGTG
The DNA here is from genome assembly GCA_036362905.1 of Mordacia mordax. Lineage (NCBI taxonomy): Eukaryota > Metazoa > Chordata > Hyperoartia > Petromyzontiformes > Petromyzontidae > Mordacia > Mordacia mordax. The sequence continues at coordinate 16,656,183 of JAZEWT010000015.1, forward strand.
TATCTTGCATTAGCACCTTTTTTTTATATATATATAATGAGCCACCACTATTGTGGAAGGCTTTTGGACAGATCTCCACCACAACCATAGCCGTGGCTCTCCAGTTTGCAATGCATTAGCCAACAAAGGGCCCTTCTGTGGCCTTGTCTGTGAAGATGGGCTCCGGTGAAAATGTTCTTCACGTTCTTCCAATGTCAGCGTCTCCTGCGAGTGCTTTATGAGACCTAACTGGAGCTCGTACCATCCGACTTGACTATAGGTGGCTCCTTGTGAAATGATGTGCCTCCTATGTGCACGCTCGTCGTCTCCTTGGCAATGAATTGTTATCGAGGGACATGAAAACTTTGCAATCTTGCCCCATGAAAGCCTGCACTGAACCCGGCCGCGCGATAGGGCCCTATTCCACATTAAGACCTAAAAGAGGTAATTTTGAACACAATGCCGCGTATTGATATCTATTCATCAAACAACAGACAGCAGGACAAACCAATTGGAGTGTGTGTGTTATGCCGTTTTGTACGTAATTTTTGGAAAGCTTTTGAAAAGCGTACTTTTCAATTGGACAATTTTAGTTCGCCAATTATATGGACAAAGTGATACTTTTTAAATTGGATTTTTTTTTCTAAGTTATCGTGAATTAAATTAATTAGGAGAGAGCAGTGGTGGAATATAAGCCGTAAATAAATAAGTATGCCGTCACCTCCCCAAATACTTTCGGCGCATTAATTAAAGAAAACCATTAAAAACTTGAGAACCGCTTTGCGAATGCACGCGGGCGCGCAAAACGCACCCACAAAAGACTGACAATGCGCTCAATTAAATAAAGCTAATTATATACCGACACCTGAGTGTCGCTATAATACTATTACATAATCGGCTTGAACATACAAACAGGTCTGGCATTTTTCCCACCGGCGGTGGGGGATCTTTGAGAGCGATTCCCTCCACGCTCGCATCTCTTTTAAGCGGGGTACAATGGCGCCCTGTCAGTAGACAAAAGGATGCGGTCACGTGCTCCGCGACTTAGGGGCGGAGGCGGAGGGCAGACAAAGGGAAGACCCTTGCGGAGAGACAGGAGGTGGGAGGAACCCCTTGATACAACAGCTGCCCATCACCGCAACAAACCCAGGCCCCCCCCACCCCCTACCTCCACTATTAATTACTCACTAACAAAGTTAATTAAATTCCTGACTTGGTGACTACCTACACTCAATTGGTGTTACGCGTTTAAAAACAAAACAAAAAAGCAATCCGACTGGTTTGCGTGTCTTTGTCTGTCTGGCTGTGGGTTTTACAAACGTCAATTAGTAAATGTTAAAACTTTACCAGCTTGACTTCGGTGTGTTTTGCATGCTTGTATGTGTCGATACCTACAAAGACAGATTCCGCGTGTGGCCTTAACGAACTGTCGGCTCACGAGGTGGTGGGTGGTTAGCACCGGGCCAGGCCACCTTTGTCTCCCCAGTAGTGAAGTTTACATCCCGCACCAAGTATTCATTTGAGGCTGCGTCGAACCTAGAGAAAGCCCAGGACCGGTTCAGAAAATCGTCATCGGTGTTGACCGTGAGAGAGAGTCGCACTCGTGTCGCCGTGTTTGTAGCCCAGCGCGCTAACCACCGGGCCACCGCTCCCAATATCATAATAATAATAATTGCATTTATAGAGCGCTTTTCACCCGAGGGTCACAAAACATGTATACACCCATATACATGTATACACCAACCCACTGTCGCACACGCGCAAAGTTAATGGATTATTATAAACTAAGTTCAGATATCTAAAAGCGGCAGTGTCGACCCGTTTGTACCGCACGCGTTGACTGCACTAGTTGGGGAGAAAATTATATCGGAGTCTACAATGAAATGTAAAACTATGTGACTCCGGGTTCCTCCCACCGTCCAGAGATACGCTGCAACCGAGGTTAATTAGCCTGCTGAGTAAATTAATTGTGCCCTGCTATATACTGGCGTCACATCCAGGTTATAGCCCCGCATTATGCCCTATGTCGGGATAGCCCCCCTCCGCGCAGCCCTGTACAGGATTAAGCGAATATTGAACTAATGATAATTATTGCTCTTCTAGAGCATTTTTCACCCGAGGGTCACAGAGCGCTGCACAGAGATATGGAGAGAAATGCATAATGATGATTCTGAAATAAGTACAGTTGTGATGTTTACGCGTGGTCATTCATTCTCCAGTTTATAGTATGCAATGTTTGGTATGTATACAATTACTCATAATCCCCGTGGAACACACGTGACATAATCCACCAACATAAAGTATTACCTCCACCGCTGTGGCGGCTTACGTTTGTGTATATATTTATTTGACATTAAACATAGCGCCTGGAGAACTCGGTTAATCGTAGAAATGTAGCCTTTAAATAATAATAATAATAATTGCACTTCCAGATGTGCAGGGAATAACATTAACACTAAAAAAACGTTATTATTGCTGATTTGCTGATCTTATGTCGTTGCTGTTGCTGACATGCCGTTCTCTCCGCGGCTCTGTGCAGCGCTTTGTGACCCTTGGGTGAAAAGCGCCTTGGAAGTGCAATTATAATTATTAAATTAACTTAACCGCATTGGTACGCGCTGTTACTCAGTGTGCACTGACACACGTTCCGTAGCTCGAGGCATAAGAGTTGCGCTTTAGAGCTGCTCTTTCGGGATAGCCGTGTCGAGCTTTCCTCCTCTCTCCTTCGTAGGAGGAGAAACGCTCTCTCCTTCGCAAGAGGAAGGACGCTCGACACGGGCCATCCGGAAAGGATAGCCATTGAAGGCAATTTTCGTAAAGTGTGCTTGTAGCAATTCACGAGGCGTGATTAGCCCGCGCTGCTCTCGAGTAGATGACGGAACATTAAATCAGCTCCGTGTTATTTTGCCAAGACTTAGATTCAGCGAACACCGTGGGTGCACTCTGGGAATGCGTCGCTCTTGAACGCAATAATTAACTTGATCCGTCACCCCGCGCGTACGCAACACGGAGTAACGTTGGTCTTCCAGCGGGACAATGACACGTTAGTTGCTGCCACTGTCGCTGGGATGAACTTTAGCTAAAGTAAAACCAAAAAAACACCAATGGGACTTTGTTATTACGCGAACTGCACAGATAGCTATTGCTCGTGCTTAAAAAAAAACAAACGGAAATTTAGTTGTATTCATTAAGATGAAAATGTAACAAATCTACGAGCAACGCACGAAAATTACGTTTTTTTTTAAACAACGAGTGTTGTTTTTATATGATGATTTTTACAGATGCTAATTAATAAGGCAAAACTTTTGCACAAAAAAGTTCACAAGTGTAAACTATTAATTTACATTTAATTAACGTCGCAACATTAATATTCCGTCATATTATATGCATTCGTTTGTCGGAGGAATTTATGCGGCAGTTAGCCACGTGTTATAACGGTGTGATAGTGAGTGTTATTCGCTAACTAGCAACGCAGTAACAATGTGCGGCTCGCTGTGCATCACGCAGTGAACCGTCATGTGCGTTGTGCATCGTACGCGTAATCGTCATCGATAAACACGGGACGCCTGAAGATGCCTCCAACGCGGAAGGCGAAACGTCGCGAAGGAGACAGGAAGAGCGATCGACGCGGCTATCCCTAAAAAGCAGCTTTTCGAAGCAATCATCAAGAACGGCATCGTCTATAAAGATATCGCGATGTAAACAATGCAAATGTTAATATTCTTTTATTTAAGATACGGCATACACACAGGAAATGCAGAGCGCTTATCGCGAGTATTATTAACTCAGTTCAGCCACTTTATTTTTCAGCTGCAATGAACCGCTTAGTGGGGCCGCTATTTTTGACACTTGTCCAGTGGGGAGGCGTAAGCAAGTTCGTAGATAACTTGAGCTACACCCGTGATGGGACGCCGGTCCATCACAGGGCATCGGGGGAAATGTCGTCAGCAGGACAATTACCCTAAGCGCTGTATGTTCAGACCGTGGTAGGAAACTGGAGTAACCAGTGAAAATCCACCCGCACATAGAGACAAAGGCACCGGAGCCAGACAGTGGCAGAGTGGCGTCGTGGTAACATCGGCACCTCACAGAAAGTTCCATTCCCGCCTCGGGTGCCTTTCTGTGTCGAAGTTGTGTGTTTCCCGTTGTTCTGCGTGGGTTCCTCCTGGGTTCTCCGTTTTCCTCCCACAACTAAAGACCACTCGTGATGTAATTGGCCGATAACATCACAATATATAGGAAGCAGTGTCTGGCAGGTTGCCGCCAGCCTAACCCCCTGGCTGATTCTCGCCACCACCCGCCCCCCACCGCGCCCCTTTCTCCAGGAATGCATAAACGTTTAGGCGAGGTCATACGATGGGCAGTGAAACGTCGGGCACGAAAGCATTGCTTTGAAAACGCGTGGATTTCGCCTTTTATTAACTGCATGGCTAATATTTAACACGGGGGTGGAAGAGGCCACTTTATAAAGCAAAGTTAATGCGTGAGAGCGGCGTTGATTAGTTATTGGGTTGCGTCCAACCTTCTAATGCACGCCTCTCTGGTTTGTCTGGATTCTATTTTTTGGGAAGGTCACAAAAAGTAATAGAACTCCCTGGGTGTCAATCACTTTCTACGTGTCGCTGCTGATCAAAATGTATACTCACCCTACGCATCCACGTACTGATGTAGGTTTTTTTCACCGCTCTTTTCATGAGATTTGTTCTTAAGCCGTGGCGAGCGTTCATCCTCCTGTCTGTTTCGCGACGTTTCGCCTCCCACGTGGAGGCATCATCAGGCTATGACTGATGTATCTGAAAAGCGTTGTCCTGCATGTCCTGCAGAGCGCGCACACGTGCTCAGTGGTTACAAACCCGGCCACCCAAGTTCGAATCCCGCTCACGGCCAACACCAGTGGCGGTTTTCTAAACCGCTCCTGGGCCTCCCCTAGGTCGACTCAGCCTTAAAGGGAGTTGCCTCGCGCGGTGTGTAAACATCGCCAATCGGGAGACAAAGGCAGCAGGGCGTGGGGCTGGCCAGCCACCCGTTCGGGTCCAGTGTCACCTTTAAAATGTGCTCACTCGCTAACGGCACTTGACTTTTAAGGGTATACAGGGAATCTTTGTTTTTTTGTCTTTATATACATATATAGCACAACCTTTCTCATATAATCCAGACCCTGCTGATGCCTCCTCCAACGTGGTGGGCAACACGTCGCGGAGTGAGAGAGATGAGAAACGTTCGCCACGGCCATCCCGCAAGAGAGGCCCTCGAGAGCGACTCTCATCAGGCATCGGAGCTGTGGCGAAGCCTCCACCCAAAAACGCCATCACCCGTCGTGTGAATTGCGCAACAGCGAACGGGTAGCCCTCGCCTCCCACCTGGAGCAGCGGCGCCACACGGGCGGCGAATAGGACCTGCGCGCTCGCTAAATAATCGCGTAGCCACGCGGTTTGTAATTGCAGACCGCTGGTTTGACGACCTCTCTTAACGCGCACGCGGTGTAGCTCTCCGAATCTGCGCCGCTCTCTCCTCCCTCCCTCTCTCTCTCTCTCCTCCTCTCTCTGGCCTCTTCCCCGCGTGGTATCCTCCTGCCAGCGGCTTCAAATGCCGCTGAAATAAACATGCTCACCCCTGACCCCGGCCTCTGCGGAATGACCTCCAGCCTTTTTCCAGTGAGAGAAGCTCTGTTTGCCGTGGACAATGAGTGGCTGTTTGGCTGGGCAGCTTGGCGCGAGATTCCAGTGGTCACAAACAAAGGGCTGGTGTCCGCTGGCACTGAAGCTCCTTGCCCCCCCCCCCCC
>JAZEWT010000015.1:16681014-16697671 GCA_036362905.1 Mordacia mordax
ACGGGGGGGACACAGACTTTTTCTGGAGCCCCAGAGGAGGAGAGAAAGAGGAACGGAGAGAGAGAGAGAGGGGAGAAAAAACGACGTCTGTGAGTGAAAGGGGCCGGAGCGTTTGTAAAATATCTTGTACAAAATGATGATGACGACGATGATGATGATGATGATGCCGGTGTATTCTTTAGAAGTTTATGTGTAGTGCAACATGGCAAGCTCTTAGTTATTGTTATTATAATTGGGATTTTTTTGTAAAAAAAAAAATGGACATATTTTTTTCAAGCAATGGAAGGATGTCGATGTAAAGATAAAAAAAACGACAAAAAGGAAATTAACATTTTCCAAATTATTGTAAATTGTCCCGTGTCTATCCATAGCTGTTTTGTATTTTCTGGTTGCAAACCAGTTTTTTCGTGATTCCATACTAATAATTTTGATATAACCATTTTCGTATACAGTAAGGTGTATCTTGTAAGGTTGTGTTTTAGACGAGTCGAGACAAACACGAAATAAATGAATTCGGTTGAATATTCGAAACGAGACAGATTCTTGTTTGGACTTCAAGATTCCCCCCCCCCCGCTTAAAGCGCATCCTATAAATAAATGAAAGTATGCTCTCTATACCTCCATTGTCGTATGTGAATGGAATGTACTTGATACTTTAAATGAAAGATAAATCAGGGGCCCGAGGACTGTCTAGTGTGACCGGTCCCGAGTTCCTTCCTGTCATGCAGGGGCACGTGGGTTATATGTAGGTCATTCGGGAGACCTGCATTCATAGACCAAGTGTCGACAGCACGCATGTTGGTGTGTTTATGAAACAGTCTCCTAACGCGCACCCTCTCTGTAGAATGCTTCTGGAATAATTTTCTTTTTTGTATAGTTAAAGAAATAAAATACATGCACGTTGCGTTGGCCAGAGTTATTGGTTTATAAAACCGTACTACGTTGTGTACCTACAAGACTTGACGCACATATTATAATGAAACACAATTGTTATCATCCGCATCGTGGAGAAAATAAACGCAGTGGTCGATAATGAGCATTCGAAAGGGTTGGTGTCAAAACAGCAGCAATTACAAGAACATACAATGTTTAATTTTATCTTAGTGTGCCGACGAATTTCAGTTTTGTGATTTTTATTTATCTCACCTCTGTTGTTCACACTGCGCTGCGAGGGTCTCGATGTGAAATCAGAAGCGGACAGTGAATAATAATAGTAAATAATAATTACGATGATAGTGGTAATGACGATGACGCATCGACTACTTATACAGTAAATTCACTTGAATTTTTAAAGAGTAAATAAAAAAAAACGCGTGCATCTTTCAAAGAGCAAGTCGGTAACCTTGGTATGGACAGTCTCAGTCAATCCATATTTTAAGTTTACAATTGTAAATTGTATAATTAGCGGTGCTTGTATTTGTCATGTACATAAACCATCGGTTTAAAGGAAAATAAAAAGCGTGTGCACCTTTTTTTGGGCTGTTTGGCGCTTGCCTGACTGCATTTCACTTTGTATGATTGCACTGGGTCTCGTGGCAGCTGATAGTACTTACAACGAGTTATTTAGTATACAAATAAACACGACACAGCGTTTAAATGGTTTATATTTAAATACATCAGCGAGTCGTTCAAACCCAAAGCGCTGTGCAGTGATAGTGACATCACTTAACAAAAAATACACTTATGACTGAACTACACGTCCTATGTTTTTCTCTTTGAGCCCTTAGAGTGGCTTTAATTCTCATTGAATTACCTTCCTTGAGTTTATTTTTTTTAATGTCGCCTTTATAAAAAGATATATCAGATTGACTGATAGACATTACCTATCTGTCCGCTGAAAAAAACCTGCATATTTATGCCATTTTTGGTGGGGGGTTTTTGGAATATTTAAGACATTTTGTTTTGTTTTGCTCTTTACAATACATTGTACATAATTTCTCCCCTCTATGTCTCTGGAATTGCAGTAAATAATTTAAAACAAATCGCAAAACCTTTCACCATCGCTCTTATGTGTTTGAATATTTCCCTCCCCTACCCCCAGCCACCTAATATAAAAGTGTACACATTGCATTTTTTTTGCGATGTTTAATACATTATAACGCATAAGTCGTATATGTATACAATGTATTTTCCTTGTTAACTTTTTAAATAAGTAAAAATAAAAATACATTCTCGGAACAAAGAAATCGCCTTATGGTTTTTGTAACAGAACATATAACCTTTGTAATATGCAGCAGTAATATTCACATACGATACGCGTAAACGGCACTGTACCACATTGCTACACCGGGGACACCGTTGACGTGAACAGTTCCGCACGTGCTATTTGTTGGCTCAACAAATCCGCTGCAACCAATCATGTAATATGCACGTAATAATAATAATCATATATACGTCGGGTGCACACGAGGCGGTGTGCGCGCCGTATTACGTGCGGGATGAGACCTGTGGTCGAGCGATTGACGCGCTGCGATAGGAACCCGGCCACCTGACTTCCGAGTCACGCTCACAGCCACCAACACGGGGTTGACCATTTAACTGAACCCGTCCTCGAGCGTCCACCAAGGTCGCCCCGGCCTCACACCAGTACCATGGCGTGGTGCGGTATGCACAGCACACGAGTAAAGGAGACAAAGGCGGTCGGGCGTGGTGCTCGTCGCCCGCTCACTCGCATGCCCGGGCTGTTAAGACTATACGGGGGATCTTTATCTTTGTCCTACCTACATACCCAGTTCTCATGTGCAGGTGGCTGCTAAAGGCAACGCGCGCATACTGCGTGGGGATGCTGGCCGTGCTGGCGGTGGTAAATGGATCTCTAAACGACGAGACGATAACAACCCCCCCCCCCCGTAGCTGCGCTATCCGTGTGATCGGGCGCGTGTTGTCTTGTCAGACCGTGAGCGCATCCAAACATACGGCCTCTCCCTGCACCGCGCGAGATACCGGAGCCTTGCGCTGCAGCACAGGCAGCAGCAGCAGCAGCACGGCACACTGCCATGCTCTCTCTCTCTCTCTCTGTGTATGTGTGTGTGTGAACACGGCGTTGGCGCGATGACTCGTGTCTCGTTCCGAACTCGATTGACGCAAAAAAAAAACCTTGCCACTGGCAACGCTGACACTCGGCGATCTGGTGGGACATGGGAACTGTGGTCACCTTGTGCGAGTGGCTGCGCCGCTGATGCGTGCGTGACCGTTGCGCCGCCGTTCGCGCGGAGGCACCGGGCAGCGAGCGCCCAGATGGTTGCACGATGCGCCTGCTTCTGCTGCTGGCGCGTCGTTACGACGCCGTCGCAACGCGCGCACGCACGCACGCACGCGCGCACACGCGCGCGCTGCGCATACACGCGCTCCCATCGAGCCGCGCATGGTAAACGGGCCGGCTACAAGGCATCTATTTGGTTCTCGAGTGTTGCTGAAGCACTCGAGCTGAGACTTGAACGCTGTAGCGGCTGGAAAAGAGAAAAAAAATACAAAGACGGAAGAGAGAAAAAGGGAGAGGGGAAGGGAGGGGGGGGTTATAAGGAGAAGGGACGGATTGTGAAGTTAAGAGAGGGGATGTGAGACCGGAGAGGCTTTGCCTCGTAATGCCAGGCGAGAGAGCAAAACGCTTCGACGCTACGCTCTCTAACATGGCTGCTGCCGTTCTCGCTATCCGACTGCGTGCGTGTGTGCGTGTGTGCGTCGTCCCAGCAGCGTCTTCCTCGCTTTGCGAGATATGTCGACGCGCCGAGTGCGGGGTCATTATCAGGGCGAGAGAGGAGAGAGGAGGGCGGCCGGGGGTGGGTGGAAGTTAAACCCCCCTCCTCCTCCTCCTCCTCCCACCTCCCACCAACGAAGACTTATCCTGTCGGTAAAGCTGAGGATTGCACGCAGGCAAAACAAAATGATACTTAATCCTGCTGAATGGCGCCCCGTCTCCCGTTAGCGCGCTCTGACATTCATTGAGGGTTGCCCGATGCTCCCCCGTGCCATGATGGATGGCGAGGCGCTGTGCGCGGCGGTCGAACCGAGATCTTCCGAACACACACAGCCCCCCCCAGCCCCCCGAAACCATCACCGCACCGCTCTGTGTTTACGAGCGCATTTCCGAAAGCGGCGGTGCTGAGCGCGCCACCAGTGACTCTCTCGCGTCGGTGGCGAGGGTGGGAGGAGGGGTGGGGGTTGGCAATACGTTCGTCCGTGTGATTGTGCTGATGTAGGTTTTGACGGCTCCGTGTGCGAGAAACTGTTCTTTCGGGATAGCCCCCGTGTGCTCAACGCTCGGTGCTCGGAGCGCCCAGAGGGATACCTTTAACGTGGGAGGCGAAAAGTCGCGACGGAGGGAGGGAGGGGGAAGCGCTCGACGCGGCTATCCCGAAAGAGCAGCTTCGGAGAGCGATGCTCATTGTTGTAATTGTTTTCGCTGTCGGCGATGGCTCCCCTCTTTGCGTCCGCGTTCACGTGAGCATGTTTTTGTTATCGCCTTTGAAGGTTTAACTCAACGCAAATGAATTTAAAGTGTTGGAAGGGAATTGAAGCAATCAAGGTTTCCAAAGCGCACGGCAAAAGGCGAAATAAAATACACAGTCACTTGGGAGGTATATTAACTAATTACGTCCAATTGTGTAAACAGCATGAAGCAATTTCGTATAAGTTGCGCGCAACTTTCGCGGTAATAGTTGGTCTGGTGTTGATTTGCTTGAAGGGGCAGACAGAGCGGTGCAAAAGCGACGGCAGTCAGCGAACACCTTGTGTCTCGCGATCATCCGTGCGTTCAAATCCTTGCTTTAGTTTGCTTGGGATTTGGGGGCCTTCTTCCGCGGCACCACCCTGCTGTGAAGATACTTAATTATCTGGCCGCAGTCTATTGAACCTAATGGTATCCGACTGCGGGCGCGAAGGATCCGTAATTACACCACCGCCGTTCCAACTCTGGCCGCTCCGACAAACTCGCGACTGCCTTCTCTAATCGGCAGGCTTAACACACTCCGCGGCAGTTCCAACTTTCACTCTAGGGCGTAAATTACAACCTGTACTTAGGCTCTGGCACCGTTCCTTTTTGTGTGTCCTCCCCCCCCCAGCCCCCCTCCACCCCCTCCAACGCCCCGTCGACACACACGCTCTCGACCTGTGTCGCGCTCTATCTTACGGGACTGTAAGCTCCTATATATAACGAGCAAGTGGTTTACGGACGTGTGTATATATGCGCGCATGTCCGCATTGAAGGTGCCGCGGTGAGCGGATTCGAATCATTAATTCGCGTCAATGTAGTCTGTGCAACACCGACAACGCGTCTTACGTCTCAGTTCATCTACATTAATCGCTCTTTTGAAACTGTTACCCAATTTCAGATTTTCAATTCGCGCTCCCCTGCGCCAGTACCGTCAACACTCTCGACCGCTATTCCGCCTTTACCGTGACGTCAGTAAGACGAAGGAAAACGCGTTCACACGCTCCGAGCAACGTGGCGCGCGGGACGGGCACTCTGCTAACAATACTCATAATTGCACTTCGAGGGTGCTCTTCACCCAAGGGTCACAAAGCGATGCACAAACCTATTGCAGAGAACGGCACGTCAAAACAACAACAATAACAACATATGAATGGCATATCAACGACAATATAGATTTATTTGAATGTACATAGCCACAGGAAGCGCAATGTTCAGCAGATATATCGCGCTGAACGCGATCAGCCAGGCGTGCGCGCGAGTCTATGCACCAAGTTGGTCGATGCTGCCGCCTGTTTATCTTGAGACCTACTACGCTCTGCGATTATTCGACGCCGCTGCTGCTGCTGCTGCCGCTGCTGCTACTGCTGCTGCTGTCACTGCTGCTGCTGCGTGACCGCTTCACCGGCCGGGCGGACGCCGACTTGACGCGTCACGAGCGCGTCACGGTCCCAGACGCGTGCAACGCACGGCGCGCTCCCCTCTCCCACTCGATCGGTGCGAGGATGAAGTGTGCGCAAACACTCGCACTGTACACGCCATAAAACCGGGATCCCGCGTTCACGTCCGCTCACGAAAAAGACCGCCCCGTATAGCCATCGAGGGCTGCAGGGTCAAGTGCTTGGTTAGCACGCTCCCGCAGAGGTGCGCGCGTTAAAAGCGCCGCATTTTGATTTAGTTTCCTGCGATCTTAAATGTCAGTTCACACAATTAATAAATTCACGCTCTCTCTATATATACATTGGTGTAGGTTTTCGCGGCTTGATGTTTGAGACTTGCTCTCAATAGTTGATATTTTGAGATAACCGTGTCGAGTGTTCCTCCCGCTCCCCTGCGCGACGATTTGCACTAACCCAGTTTGGGGGGACCATCAGACCTCCAAATTTCTCTGAATTCGCAATTTTGCCTAAAAAAATGTAGGGAACTCGCAAAGGTTGCGCCGAAACGATGGACTATATCAACCGGTCGAATATTTAACAATTGCCGCTTTTTTAAACCGATCTAACAGTTCACATCTTTGTTACATTCGATTGTAAAGAGATGCGCTAGCGTGACAGAATCGGAGATGGTCTGTAGCTGTGATAAATGCTAAATATAACACTTTCATACGCGTGTCAGCCTTGACTTTTCGCGACAGCCACGCTATATTTTACTGCTTCTCATGAAAACGAATTGGTTTTTTTTGTTAAGGAATCGAAAAAAAAGATTTGAAGAAAAAAAACTGCCTCGGTTTTGTTTATTCTCAGAGAGCAGAGAAAAAAAAAGCTGGAAACGCCTGGGAGTACTTTCTCAATTGACCTATTTTTAGGACATCATAGAATTTTTGAACGTTCGGGGACCACAACTTCGTTTTATCCTCGCAGGAGTCATATAACAAGCGCCCTTCAAAGTTTAAGCCATTCATTGGTTTCAAAAGCAAAACAATTGTGCCGTAGATTAACATACTGACATCTATGATGATGAATCCGGATCCTACACCAATGCATTTTACCCCAATCGTGTTTTGTTCGCCTCTTTCATGGTATAACACTGCGCTTTGCAGACCCAGCTCAATAATTATTATAAAAATAATAATGCATTGTAGGCTCAACCGAAAAAAAAACTGTATATATTAAACCCTCTCCTTGACTGACAAGTGTGACTACGCGTAGACCCGTTATAGTGTAAACATACGAATGCATAGATCCACGTGATTTTAAGCAATAATTATAGATTCGAGGATGTATTATAAAACACGCACCGATCCTTCTGGTTATAGTGGTGTTACGATCCTTATTTTACGTATGATGGAACCGTACCTTGGGACAGGGCATTTCATCCGTGTCCAGAATATGTGCGAACGATCTCAAGTGCGTCTCGTTACCGCACCCGAATAATTGTTTTAGTCACCGCTCTGTGAACGGGCGTTTGCGTGCGCCGCACGAAAGGGCGATCAAAACAAAACTCGCATAAATATGAAACGCACGCTCCTGCTAATGGCCACCCGCGGTATTTATCCAGATTTATATAACCGCTGAACGAACGCGCGGCCGCCCTTCGAGACCAGTGGAATGCGAGCCGTGGCGAGCAGGGGGGGCCATGTGATTCCTTCGTCTGAAAGCACGGGATCGATGCGACGACGTGTTCGGAGACACGAAGATCACCCCCTTCCCCTCCCCGTATAGCCTTAACAGACTGCCGGGTCAAGTGCCATTAGCGAGCACCTGTGAAGGTGGGTGACCAGCAACCACGCCCGACCGCCTTTGTCTCCCCGGTGGCAATGTTCGCACAATGCAACAGATATTCTTTTGAGACTGAGTCGACCTAGAAAAGGTCCGGGATCGGTTCAGAAAATCGTCACCGATGTTTACCGTGAGCGGGAATCGAACTCGGGTCGCCGGGTTCGTAGTCCAACGCGCTAACAGCTGAGCCACCGCTCGCCATAGAGCCACACGCGCGCGGTTAGTTTGTATTCAAGTTGTAAAGAACATATGAGCTATGCAGCTCCGTTTTTAACAGTTGTCCAGGAGGAGGAGGGAATCGCGGGTAATTTAGCCAAGACGATTGGCCCAGGTAGCGGCGCGTCCTTTGACTGTCGGGGGAACATGGAGTACCCGGCAATAAACCCACGCAGACACGGAGACGAGCGAGCAAAATACACATCGAGCTACCCCGAGCCTGGAGTCGAACGCGAGACCGTCGCGCTGTGAGGCAGCAGCAGCACCAGCACCACAGTGCCGGGCGTACACGTGTGTAGCCTTGTGTTGAAACTCGATTTGTCTTAAACACCCACCCACCCACTGGCCCCCCTGCCTGCCCACACGCACACACACACAATCAAAGATCTCCCGTATAGCCTCGCCAGACCTTTGGGGCAAGTGCTTATTATCGTGAGCACTTTACGAAGGCTTGCGACGCCAGCGAAAGGGGTTCGGTGTCGAGTACCACGCTCGGCCGCCTTTGTCTCCCTAGTGACGAAGCATGCACAGAGTGCAGGGCCGGTTCGGGTGATTGGTACTGGTGTTGGTCGTGAATGGGAATCGAACTTGGGAGGTCGGTTTCGACGCGCGGCGCGCGAACCGCTCCACCACCGCTCCCCCACACAAAGGCGGATATCCCCCGTATAACCTCAACAGACCGGAGGGTCAAGAGACGTTAGGGAGCACCTATGAAGGCACAAGAGGGGGTGGGTGGCAAGCACCCACGTCCGGCCGCCTTCGTTTCCCTTGTGGCAATGTTTACACACCGCGTTAGGTACCCATTTGAGGCCGAGTGGACCTAGCAGAGGCACAGCACCGGTTTATAAAATCGCCACTGGTGTCGGCCGTGAGCGGTTATCGAACCGGAGGAACCGGTATTGTCGCGTAGCAAATACGCTGCATCACCGCTCCCCCCCACACACACAGACACACGGACACACACGTGAATTCACACGCGGTGAGGACGGAGTCTCGGTAAGAGGCCTCAATGGGAGCTGTCCCCCTCTGCACGCCACCCGCCTTATGCTGCAACGCGTCAATGCAACGCGACTGCTGCGCTCAGCGAAGCGCCCGGTGTCGTCGATGCGAATTCGAGGACGACGTTGTCTTGTAAACGATGTCCCCCAACCACCGCCACCCGGCCACGTGTACGCTCCGTGAACACGCGGACGGGCAGATGCAGCGGCCGTGATGATGCGGCGATGATACGGCGTGTTGGAGAGTGAACGCGCTAAGGGGGCCCCGTCGACGGGTGAACTCGACGTTTCGGAGGGGACGGGGGCGGTCATGGCACGAGTGTCACCGACATCCGAACAACGCGTAGCGCAGCCGCCGCTTAAAACAATGCAACGGTGAATAATACGGCTGCGGCACAATCGCGTTCATTTCCTCGCCGGCATTCCTCTCGTCCAGCCAGCGCTGGTGAACTCGTATTAATCGCTTTCGTCCTTGCTCTTTCCATGGTAAATCAGGGGCGTCTTTTGAGCTAATTCTCAATTTCCCCGTGTCATTGCTGAAACCCCCCTCCCCTCCCCACCACCACCACCACACACACACACACACACGCTTACTCTCACACAATGATCCCCCGTATAGCCTCAACGAACTGTGGGCGGCAAGTGCTGTTTGCGAGTAGCAACTACTCGGTCACACGCGTATCCACGTGGTGCATCGCCTGTGCCAATCCACTGCTGCGTGTCCGAGGCTCGATCGGAACCCTGCGGGTTATTCCCGAGGCCGTGTAGTGGATTTTACCACACTTTACCGCGCCGACGCAGCAGACGACAAGCAAACGCCGTTCGCCACCATGTGGCGGTCACGTGACGGCGGCGCGTGTGCCAAGCCAGGTGCACCTTTCAAGGTGCCACACGCGCAATTAAGATAAGCACTGGCGCGTGCGCGCGTATTCACCCATCGGCCTGAACAGTGGTCAGGGTGTGGCCCGGACCCATCCACCCCACACCAGCAGCGGCAGCACCAACAACACCTTGTAGGACCTTCTTCCCCAAGCCACACGGTGACCGGCTGCGACGCATCACTGTCTGGGCACGGCGGCGTTCGAGGGCAAATCCACCGCGACCGCTAACCCTTTAGGTTAGCTCATTGATCCACTGTGGCTGGGTGAAATCATAACCCCCATCAACGGTCCATTTACTTCATTAGCATCGCCGAGGGTGGAATGCAAATTGACAGCTAACAGAGATGCGTCTGTGGCTATTGTTTCGCGTGTTGGCTGCCCTCCTCTCGCATCACAGGAGCTGTCTCGGCCTCTCGCTGTGCCTCCGCGAGGTTGTGTCTCTTTTTATTTCTTAAATTCGCACGCGCGCTTGCGGGAGGGCATTTGTTTCGTTTCTTTTCACAACGTGTTATTTGTTTGTACACATTATGGTTGCTTCTCTGTGTTGTTTCCGTACACGCGCTGCACGTGGACGATGACGTTAAACGATGTGACGGCGCAAGTGTTGTATATCGGTGGACGGGAGAGTAAAATAAAGACAAAGGCAAGGCGTATAGCCTTAAAGGACTGTTGGGGCAAGTACTGCTATCCAACACTCACGAAGGCCCGCACGACTCACGAGGGTTTCTATGGGCGGCCAGAAACCACTCCAGGGCCGCATTCATCTCTCTAATAGAGCTGTGTACCCACCACCACACCGGGTACTCGTTTGAGTCCTAGTCGACGCAGGGGAGACCCAGCGCCGTCTTCAGGCAATCACAGACGGCGTTGGCCGCGAGCGGGAATCGAACTCGGGTGGCCGGGTTTAGCGCACGAACCGGCGCTGCCTCCGCCACGCCACCGCTAGCACACAGTCTCAACGCGCGCACGTTGGGCGTGATGGCGAGAGAGTGTGTTCTTTGTGTTTCAGTGGGGACAGAGCGCGGCGCTTCTCAGCCTCCTGTAGGCTCTTCTCAGCCATCACTTGAGCGGCTTTGTCTCATCAAAAGCTGGGCGACCCGTCGCTCGCTTCATCTGCTCAGGCATGCCAGTCACGGCCACCAGCTCCTTGTCAACAGTTTGGATCAAACGGGACCCTTTATTTTCGCAGAGCCTATATGTCTCAATCTGTCCGCGATCCTTCTGTGTGGGGAGTAGCGATCTTCTAAGGGACTAGACACCATCAAAAAGTTTAAAACTCTGAGCCGGCGCGTTATTCTCTAGACGCAGCGCTCCGTTGGTGGGATGTTGAGTGCATTTTTTTTTTTCACAAGCAAGACATTTGAGCGGACGATTCTGCACGAGCTTCGCTTCACACTCGCGGCATCGTCCAGAGAGGCTGAGAGACAACGCGACTCCTGGCCGCAGGAGGGAAAAAAAGCTGTCCGTAAGTAGCATGACAAAGTGATTTGTCATCTCAAAAGCGTGCCTCTTGGATTATTTTTCCGCGTTTGCCCTGTGCTTGCTAGACACACGTATATATTAATATAATAACTACGCATCCCCGTTAACGGGTAGAAAGCGAGAGGGCTGGGGATGTGAGACTGGGGATTTTTTTTTGGGGGGGGGGGGGCGTAGAAGTGAAAGGGCGGGCGGTAAAGTTGTAACTTATTTAACTTAGAGATGCCTCCTCCTGCTGGTGCCGTGCTCTGCCAGTTGTGTGCCCTGTGCACGGTTTATCTTCCTGTTCAAACACAGGTATGCAGCGGTTTCATCTGGGAGAATTGTAATTTCACACGGGGGTGTGGAGGGGGGTGGGTGGGGGTGGCACTTATCTGTGCGAACGCGCCAGAGCCAACTGCAAGAGGAAATACATTCTCTCCCTCGATTCGCGGGGGTTTGCAAAGGCGGTGCGCAACGAAAGTCACCCACGTGGCGTGCGGACGTGTACGTATTTATTTACGCTCGTGATATACGTACTGTGCACAGAGCTTCCCCTTTCTCTGCGGCTCTTTCTCTCTCTCTCTCCCCCCCCCTTTCTGCCTCTCTCTCTCGCTCTCCCCCCCCCTCTCTCTCTGAGCTTCGTGATGATCGCGCCCGCTCCGTTCGGCGTAATTTCGCTCTGCTCAGGCACCTGAAAGGCGTGGAGCAGTGATTTACTCGCAGCTAAACAAGAAGGGCTATCGCTTAATCGCATCTCTCAATTTCGTATCGGCGTTTCCAAATAATGAATGCCTCGCCGCGCATGCAATCGGCTGGCACACCGTGCAGATTTTCCCCCTCCGAACCGGTTCCATTCGCATTAATTAGTACATTTACACGGAGCCGCAAACGGGCAGTGAACACAACTACACGGGTGCGTGCATCGGTGTGCACGTACGTACGCGCGTATGCATGGCATGTGTGGGGCGATTTTACGAACGGGATCTGGGCCGCCCCTACATCGACTCAGCCTCAAATGTGCAGTCGCGGTGCGTGTGAATTATCGCCGCCAGGGACACGAAGGCGCCCTGGCGTGGTTTTTTTGTTCCTCCCACACCGTCGTGTGCCGTGCTGGCCTTCATAGGTGCTCGCTAACAGCACTTGACCGTCCACCTTGTTGAGGCTTGTGGGGGTCGGGGTGGAGATCCTTGGTCGTTATACTTGTATCGTATGTTCGTGCGAGTCAGCATATAGATGTAAATGCGCGCATGCGCTTACGGTTAATATTTTAATTCCGATTCTTTTTAATTTACAATCGGAAGCTGCGTGCGGGATTTTTGTTCGTGCGATTACAGATGACTGCTTTGTATTTGCGCTAACGCCGCGGTAGTTTAAAAAACCAAACCCAACATACGTGTGCGCTCCAAACAGATGTTAATGCGGACCACGTGATGGACGTGTGCGTGATCACGCCGTGCAATTGTGCTGAACCATAGATTTGTACAAACACAACCATCCGGTCGCGGCTGGGTAGTTACACGTGTGTTACACGCGTGACCGGCAATTGCGTACGCGTAGTGCACGTGCACACGCAACGTATGTCCCGGCGGGGAGGCTGTTTCGGTGACTGGCGCGGCTGCCACGCAGCAAGGAACACCCCGGTTCGATTCCCACGCCGCTCTGCGTGGAGCTTGCGTGTTCGAGACTGTGCTCTCCGTTTCTGTTCTTTCCCGATAGCCGTGTCGAGCGTTCCTTCTCGCCCCGTTCGCGACGTTCCCCCTCCCACGTGGGGAGACATCACCATCCTTCATCTAGCGCTTCGAAAGTTGGCATGCTCTCCCTGTGTCTGCGTAGGCTTTTGCCGGGTATTCCGATTTCCTCCCACAGTCCGATAACAAATGCTGCTGCTGCGGCTGCCGTCTAGGTTAATTGCTCTGCTGACTAAATTGCTCTCGGTGTACCACGATAGACTTGCGTCCAATCATAGGCATAACTGTGCCTGGCGTCCTGTGTCTGCCGGGATAGGCTTTAGCTTACCGCAGAGCCTGAGAATGAATGAATTGTGAAATTGCACGACAAGGTAATTACAACTCGAAATCTTTTTCGTTAATATTTTGGCAATTCTAGTTCTCAATTTATCCCGCGATATTTTACCAATATCGTACACATATACAAGTACGTTTTTGAAAACTTTAATGCACTTTCGTGAATAATTCATTTACCGGAAGCCATAAACGCATTAAGACAAGTTTGTACGAGATTAATCTTCCATCAATGCAATTAACACAATTCCGATATCATTTGTCATCATTAATCAACGTACATGTGGACTTATTAGTAATTATTATTAGTAACCTTATTATTTTCTCGTATAACGTTAGTCTAGACCCATCGCCCGCTTGCAAGTGTAGACGAGCCATTCATCGACACAACTCCACGTGCACACAAACACGCGCACGTATTTTCTTTTTAAAAACGACAGCATTTAAAAGGCTTTTTTTTTTTACATCGTAAACGCGACGCGACCAATCGCGGAGTGGATGTTTATTTCGCCTTCGTCGCCTTTTTTTTCGGTAAAAGTTCCGGCAATCGTGAATGAGATGCGATATCGAATTACGAGCGCACCTCGACTCGTTTAAATATAAAAGCACGCGAACGCAATTGTTTTAAAAACATTAAAAAAACCCCCCACCACACAGTAAAGCTTGCAACGACTTAAAGCGCAGTGTACCGTGCGCGCCAGGATACACATATACATATGCACCGTGTGTAGATAGATGTTTATTATTACAGCGGAAAGCACCCAGCGAGCTTGCAAGCTCTGGGTGCGGGGTCACCGCGACACAACAAGCGTTCGAACTGAACGACGCCAGCAACGACAACGACGCATAATATCACGAAGTAAAGGCTTCTCACTCTTGCTCATAGACCAACGCTCATCGGTGACGAGACGCTCATCGTCGTGTCTCCGAGCACGGCGATGCGGAACAAACGCGAGGCGTTGGAACTTCCCCCCTCTCCCCAGCAAACCGGATCGAGCGCACGCTGACAACGTGAACACAACGCGTTCCCGCGAATGTTCGAACGCGACGTCGGTGCAGGGCCGCTCCTGCGGACGAGGGTCGTCTCCCGAAACGTCGAACGATCCTGCGTCGTCCGCGTCGACACGGCGCTATGGACGAACGCGTCGAGCGCACGTTGCCGGCCGTCACGCGTGACCGCCGGGCTGGCTTTCGCGTTATTTTAAACAAGGCGAAATGTATGGACGCACTCTCTCCTCGCCACCGTACGCGCTCGCACACATACACGGGACACATTTGCGTGGACTATAAACACACGCGAATAGAGTGCGCGTGTGTATGTACATGTCCTTGTCTTGTGTGTGTGTGTATGTGTGTGGGTAGCTGCGGCTCAGTAGTTAGGGCGCTGGTCTACAAACCTGGCGACCCAATTTCGAATCGCGTTCACGGCCAAGACCAGTGGCGATTTTCTGAACCGGTCCTGGGCCTCCTTTGGGTTGACTCGGTGTGTAAATATTGCCACTAGGGAGACAAAGGCGGCCGAACGTGGTGCTGATCACCCACCTCTTCGTGTGCTGTGTTGACCTTCATAGGTGCTAGTTAAAGGCACTTGACCCGACTGTCTGTTAACGCCATATGGGAGATCTTTGCATTTGCCTTTGTGTGTGCGTGTGTGTGCGTGTGTATTTGTGTCGGTGTGTGCATGTGTCTATGGCTTTGTATGTGTATGCGCACGTGTGCATGTGCGTGCATGTGAGTGTGTGTACATTTTGGTGTGCTTGCGTGTGTGCACGTGCGTGTGTTCGCGTGTATGCGCGTGTGTGTCCATGTGTGTGCACGTGTGTCCATGTGTGTGCACGTCTGTGCACGTGTGTGCACGTGTGTACATGTGTGTCTGTGTTGCCCCGACTCGTTTAAGCCCCTCGCTGGCACCGCAGGATATTCAATTGACATTTCAATTTTGGGCATCGCTGTCAATATCATCCCTTTACCGCCCCCCCCCTGCATCAGTGACGCATACAGGCAACAACATGCGGTCATCAGCATCAACGCCACGACCACTGCCTCCGCCACCAATACCATCACCTCCAGCATCATCATCAACCATAGCCTCAACAGGCTACTGTAGGGTCAAGTGCTGTTAGGGAGCAACTATGAAGACGAACACCACGCCCGGCCGCTTTTGTCTCGCTGGTAACGAAGGTTACACTCCCGCACCAGGTACTTATTTGAGGCTGAGTTGTTTGCCGTGAGCGGGATTCGAACTCAGGTGTTGGGTTTCGAAGCGCTACCACCGCGACCATCACATCCTCCACCACTGGGGATGTAAGAGAGTGGCGAGGAGGAGGAGGAGGTGGTGGGTGGATGGGTGGGTGGGGGGCCTCCATCTACGATCACTCACGACAAGCCCAGCTCATTTACTCACGCTACAGTCTAATCGTCAGCCACTATCTCAAGGCAGATGTTTGATGTTGCTGATCTGATGTGCGGCCTCCTCCACACCCCCCCCCTACCCATCCAGTGGCTCTCCCGGCCTTGAGAGGCGCGGGCCCCCGCTGGAGTTCTTGGGGGAGACGTGGGGGGGGCGGTGGCGGTGGCGGTCGAGACCGTCGTAGAGACACTTCGCGCTCCACTCCGTCCCCTCGTCCCACCGCCATCTCGCCCCATTCCTTTGTGTGTCCCCGGTGCCCCGAACGCTCCTCCCCGTAAACAACGACCTCAAGACAAACAATGCAACGGCAGACGCGTGTTTTGTGAAGCAAGCCGCGAACGCGTTCACGTACTCGTGTGCGCTTGTGTTTCTTTCATTTGTGCGCGATCACAACTCTCTGTCCCGCCCGCATTGCGTGTGCACGCGTGCGCACAACTCTTCGTGTATTACGTACAAAGACAAAGATCCCCCGTGTAGCCTTAGCGGACCGCGGGGGAAAGTGCTGTCAGCGAGCGCCTGTGAAGGCGGTCACATCAGACGAGGGTGTCGGTGACGAGTGTCACGCACGCCCGGTCGCTTTTGTCTCCCGAGTGATGACGTATACCCACCGCGGCAGCTACGCATCTCAAGCTGAGTCGAATTAGCAGCAGATCCGTGGAACGCTTCACATATACTCGTTGCTGGTTAGCGGGACTCAAACTCGTATCGCAAGGTTCGTAGCTCAGCGCGATAACCCCTGCACAAACGCTCCGCACACAACCCGCGCACACGCACACGCACACAGTGTGCGCGCGGGATTCATCATTAACACACGCGCGCACACGTTCACACGCGGGACAGTTTTAACCTCAGTATTTATGACGAAACCTCAAGGTGAAAGGTCGACTTTGTCAATGGCACCGGCCAAATCATGTATTTAGACAGCGGCCGAGAGAAAACGAGAGAGCGAGAGAGAGAGAGAGAGGGAGGGAGAGTGAGAGGGGAGAATCAAACAAACTAAAAAGTTGGGATATTTTCAAA
>JAZEWT010000015.1:16723806-16733909 GCA_036362905.1 Mordacia mordax
AGTAGTGGTACAGACAGAAGCTCTCGGAATAGGTAACTTGGGTAACTTAGTTATCTAGTAGAGCGTTCCCATCACAATAGCAACTATTTTCTCAAGAGTAATTGGCCTGCGATATCACGAGTACTGCGTTAGTGTTCTCTCTTATTGATTTAATGACATTACCTAAGAGCAGCGCCGTGACAGTGAGTAGCGCTGCTGCCTCACAACAAAAAGGACCCGGGTTCGTTTCCCGGCCCGGGTGTCTTTCTGTGCGGAGTTTGCGAGTTCTCTCTCTTTCTCTCTCCCCGTACCCGCGTGGGTTTTCGCCGGGTACTCCGTTTTCCTCCCACCGTCCAAAGACACGTTGCTGCCTAGGTTAATTGTCCCACTGAGTAAATTGTCCCCAGTGCTCTGCGATGTACTGGCGTCATATCCTGGGTATAGCCCCATCTTGCGTCCTGTATCTGCAAGGATAGGCTTCTACACCCCACGATGTTGTACAGGATTAAGCGGGTACAGATACTAAACTGGACGACATTGCCCAGCAAAGATATACGGTCACATACAGCGGCCGCCCTGGCTATTACTGCAGATGGAATATATATATATATATAATGGAGCCAGTGTTTTTGAGTATGCTCGCACTGAGGGTACAAGGTTCAAATGCTTCATAAGAGAAATTAATATCAGCACAACACCATAGCATGTATATCTTAGTTTAGCATTACTTCCAACGGAGTGGTTACAATGACATCAACATCCGCCGTTCGCCACTAAGAGGCGGTGACGCCCCTACGCTGACTGTGCCAGGCCAGGTGCACTCTGAGGCACACGTTGAGAATAGAGCTATAGGCATACACAGTGCCGTTATGCATGCATTGTGTAATGTTTATCCACCAACAAGATGGTACAGGGTTTGAGTGGTGTCTCCCACAGAGCACGCCCGCGTCAAAGTTCGACTGTATTTTAATTCTGGCGATGAACGCTTCGTAAATGAACGTGTCGTCTTCCATCACGATCATCATCGTCAGTGAACCAAGTCATGTGCCTTCCGCGGAGTGTGACGCTAAAGCCGATGCGCAGCGTTCGAATCTCAACAATGGTCGTTTTCGTTGTACAATTTACACCAAGGGTCTACAGCCAATCGATCGCGATCGACGGATCGATCCGAGAGGCTTGAAGAGTCGATCTGAACATGAAAAATATAGACAAAGTGAGAATAGCCGACATTGTGTACGGTGGTTCTACTTAAAATCGTGGCGGCTCTGGGTGGTAAATGCAACTGACCGGAGACAGCGTGCAGCACGCACGCACAGCGTGCAGTAAACAACACTAAGAATAGATGAGTGTTATGCGCAGCGTAAGTTTTTGTTTTGGGCGGGGGCGTTAGTTAAGTCGAATTTAAAGAGTAGATATTGTGCTGCGTTCGGATTCTAAAAGTAATGTTGTACTTCATAAAGTTAGAGACCACTGATCTACACGTATGCAGAGTAGCGTGCGATTGAATGTATGTACCCGACCCAGTGTGTGTTTGTGTGCGTGTGTGTGTGGGGGGGGGGAGTTATTATTGGGAAAATGATCGTTGACACGTGTTGCTGTCTATGTGGACGTCTGAACGCGTGTTTACCGCTGAGCGTTTCACCGCTTCTCACCGAGTCGGCTACATCTCGAGGACCCAATAATTAAACGAAGGAACGTTGTTTTCGAGTAATCATCGCACGCAGAGAGAGAGAGAGGCTCCTGCTCGCAGCTGCCAGCCTGAAGCTTTGGTTATTGGCCTCTTAGACGAGAAGTCACGCGTGTTTGGGCTGATACACACGCGACAACAAAGTGCTGAATTTGTCAAGGAATGCGGGAACGATGACATTAAATACAACTTAATATTATTATACTTCCCTGGCGATGCGTATTGAGTTATTCTGTTCTTCCGGCGCTGCTCCGCGCTTACGTCGAGTCCTATTGCAATCGTGTTGATGTAAGTTTCACGATTGCTTTCCAATGACGTTCTTACGGGAGAGCCGTGTCGAGCGACCCCCCCCCCCCGCCCCTTTCCTTTGCGACGTTTCACCTCGCACCTTAGATGTATCGTCGGTACGCTCGAGGGTGCCTCCAACGTGGGACGCTTTGGAAAGCAATTATCGTGCATCGAGCCGTGAAAACGTACATCAGTGGGTTAATATCGGTTCGTCACGACCCACGAGTGTGTGCTGAAAATTGCTCGCAAGAGGTGCTCTTTGCAGATATCCGTGGCGAGCGATCCTTCCTCCCTGTGTCCTTACGGACGTCTTGTCTCCAACGTCAAAGGCATCTTCAGTGAAATTAGCGTAAGCGATTGCCGTAGAATATATACATTTCAATGGAGGAAAATGCGAATGTATTACATTTGTAACGTCGGATATTATCAGAATATGGCATATGTACGTTACAAATATAAACACCACTTATTTGATGCATTCAGATGTCAGAAGGGGCAGACAAGATTACACTTTGCTTCTAAATCACCTGACGTATTATCAGCGTCATTGCATCACCATCGTCATCATCATCGTCATCATCGTCATCATCATCTCCACCACTCACCGACGTGCCACGTGCGGCAGTGTTGACGTCACGGCATGTCCTAGCTAATGCTCTGCTCATGCACCGGTGGATGTTTCCACGCCTCGATGCGTCATTGTTTTCCAAGTCCGTTCTTTCAGGATAGCCGTGTCGGGTGTTCCCCCCCTCCTCTCTCTCTCTCTCTCCTTCGCGTAGTTTCCTCCTCCCACGTTGGAAGCATCATCAGATGTTTCTGGACGCTTCAACTGAAAAAAAACGTGAACGTTATTATTGTTGATTAACTATTCATATGTCATTGTCGTTGACATGCCATTCTCTGCACAGCTCTATGCAGCGCGTTGGATGAAAAGCGCTCTAGAAGCGCAATTATTATTATTGTTATCGTTCAGTGATCCTCGAGCCATACAACGAAGCAGACAATCGGACTTTCAGTCATGAGGTCCTTCTGCCCAAGTGTACGCTTGTGCGAGGGCTCACACGCCTTGGGGTTACTTTAGTAAATTTCGGGGCGAGGAAGTGTCCAAGCAAGTGTTTGAATGGTGACGCTGTGAGCATCGCTTCACTGCAAGAAGGTTTCGATTCCTGGTTCGGGTATGGATATGTATATTCTCCCCCGTGTCTCAGTGGGATTTCGCTGGGTACTCCGGTTTCCTTCCATGGTCCAAAAATATGATGCCGAGGTTAATTAGCCTGACTACATTTCCCCCCAGTGCCATGTGATGGACGAGCTCCCGACCAGAGTATATCTCAAGTTATCTAATGACCTGCTTTACCTACCCAACAGGACAACTGTCAAAATAGCTCAACGATTCATTGCAGCTTAAATACGGACGGACGGGTCCTTTAATTCCAAGTACGTGCATGGCTTACGCTTGGCCGAGGGGAACACACGTGACAAACACACGTGTTGTTACACTGATAGAGGAGATGATTGTCACACGAAAGGCACTGGATCCCAGTAGCATTGCCGATTTATATCTAAATGTTTTATATTTTTCTCTAATTAAATGTCCGTGCGCTAGCGCTGTGAATAGACCATGAGTTGCACTTTTTGTAAATTACGATCGATTCTATGATTGAAGCTTGAGTGCTAAATTAATATAAAATGTGAACTTTCTGATGACACGATGTTGTCGTCATACCACTGCTCCGGAGCAAATCCTGACACATTCTTATCTCTAGATGTACGACCACTCTGTCATTTACTGAACGACCATGCCTAAAAAAATATCATCCCATTATTAACGGATATATTTAAAACTCGTAGCATCGAGGTCGCGACGTTAACATTTTGCTTTTGCTATCGACGAAATTTCTAAATTACTTTGACAAGGTGACATTCGTGGATATTTTGTTGTCTTTTCAAACCGGCTCGTGCGCCTTTCCCAAGATTTCTTTGGAGTGAGTGACACGCACCTGTTTGAACGTACATCGGACGTAGCGATAATTGGAATGTCACGGCTATTTCAGGTGCTGGTGGTGTGTACATCGGTCTGGCCACAATTAAGACGCTCGTACAAGGTCTGCAAAATTTCAGATCGTGGGGACAATCTGTTAGATGTGCTACAACCCACAGCAGAAATAGGACTACGTTGCCGCAAGCAATTAAGGGAGGCTGCGCGTCTCAATTCCAGCCGATGGGAAGAGCCAATTATAAGTTGTAGCATGACATTGGAGTCTGCAATCAGAGAAGCCGCGATGACATATCAGAATTTACCCGTTTGGATTGCGACAGAGGTTGGTTTTGTTGTTGTTGCAAACGTGTAAGTGCAGGACATATCCATCAGACAAGGAAAGTTTCAGATCTCTGAACCCGGAAGGAATGCACTGGGTTCATTTCATCAATTGGGGCCGAGAAAAGAGCGCCCTGTCATTGTCCGCAGACGAGCTGAGCCACGTTTTAAATATCTCGCTTATTTGTGCTTTTCGGACAAAAGGATGTAAAAAAACCCCTAACTATTTTACGTCTTAGTCTTGTTTCGATGGCAGAATCGTCATCTTTCTCACCGTTATGCTCTGGGTTATATGTGTGTTTACGATAGTTTAACATAGCTGGGGCCTTTGAGAAGTCGATGCGTTCACGCGGAAATCGAATTAATTATTTAGTTCGCTAATGCATGAATCGGAAACTTTCTGAAAGTTTTTCAATTGCGTGAACGCAGTGAATGGAAATACAGATGTAAATGGAAATGAAACGGAGAGAGCCGCTTTGACCAGAGCTAATGAAAATATATAGATATATATCTTCCGAATATTCGAAGGAGAAATAAATATATACGCATAGGTAGAGCAAATATCGTCTTTCTCAGAATAGCACGTCATAGTGATTACAACAGCGAAGGGTAATAAACTAGGGTTTATGAGAGAGTAAAGGTGACCATTGGGTTCGCGATATATATGAGCACAAGCAAATGTCACGTTCCAACAAGTCAATTAAATAATTAAAAAATCACAATTCTGAATCAATATTAATTTACTTACAAATCTAAGCAAGGTGCTCTGAAATTAGAGAGCGCATTCGTAACGGTAACGAAGGCTTGTTGAGCTTGATTTTATAAACGCAATATATATTCCCTGATAATATAAATGATTTACAGCACTGTTTAAACGTGGTTAGGAGTCTCACCCTGGATATTAAAACGCAATGGGTTTACTTCACGTATAAAGGAAAGGGCACACTCTAGAAACGCGTCACTCTTTGACATTAATAGATCAGCAGTGATCTATCCACTGCTGAATGAAGGCCTCCGCCAATATCTACAAATGATTAATGGCGAGTCAAGTCAGTTGGTTTTGTTCTACGCTGGAAGGAACCGTTCAGCATTGTAGCTCTTTTTAACAGTTATCCAATGGGGAGGGGTAAACTCATAGGGTACTGGGGAGTATTTAATCAGACCACTTAACCTAGGCAGTAGCTTGTATTTGGACAAATATATACACTGTGTGAGATAAATATACATATATTACAACCCACGTGTATGCCTTTTTAAATACAGAATCATTACCGCAATGTAAATGCATTTAGAAACCAGCTCCGCCTGTGTGTGTGTGTATATATATAAATGAAGAGAGCTCGAAAAGCCTCCGCGTGTGCAGGCGTCAATCACGGACGAATGAACTTTTGCGAGAAGGGAATTCACGGATGGCACGCGGTCAATATCACCTCCCTGTGGATTGCAGGCGAAACGCTGCCCTGAGAACTGGATCCGAGGGGCCATTGCCTACCTCGCGTCGCAAATGACAATTACACATAGACTTATGTGCTTTGTGGCCTGAACGCTGGCGCGATCGCTCTCAAAGCGCTACATTTCGGCAGCGTTCATTATTATTATTGTTATCATGCTTAATTTCGTGAGGTAAAAACATCGCGGTATCTAATTAGTGTCCAGCAATCAATGCGCGGCAAAATAAATAATGTGAATCGGATCTAATTGAATTATATGCGTTTCCATTAGCACACTTCATTGCCTCCTACTCTTCAGAATATTTACTTAACTTCGAGTGAATTCATTTTAATTATTAGACGTTTAATCTCTTGTGGTATTTGCACATACATTATTACTGGAGCAACTTTGCGCAAATAGACGTCCAACGTTTAATGAGCGATCTACTTAGCAAGGCCTGAGTACAAAATTCGTACAATTATGTCCTCAGACGCTCAATAAGCATTGCTTTAAACTTCAGCATTTAGTGAAAAACCGCATGTGATACGTGGGTTAACGTGATGTTGAACTGTTAAATATGAATACTGTACATGAGAAAAGTAATTTCTCAATGCTAATAGATAAACCTATATAGGGAGATATGACAGAGCACGGTAGTTAATGGGTGTATCACCAGACATTCATCAGGGGCCGCCAGTCTTAACCATCAGTGGGCCACGAGCGCCACCTAGTGGTCCGTGGAGACCTCAGTGGGCCAAGTGGGCCTTGAGGCGCAACTAGTACGTGGGGCGTTGGACAGACGCAGGTCACCCAGTTGGGATGTCAGTGGCGTACGCAGCTCAAACACAGAGGGTGGCGCGGTGGCGGAGTGAGTAGCGCTGCCACCTCACAGCAAAAAAGAACTCAGGTTTGATACCCAGCTCGGGTACCTTTTTGTATAGAATATAGATGTCATCGTTTATCCGTGTTGGTACTTTCCAGGTACTCGGGTTTCTTACCAAAATCCGGAGACAGGGTGCCGCCTTTGCCGAGGTAAATTGGCCTGCTGAGTAAATTGCCCTCCGTCTCCTGCGATGGGCTGGCGTCCCATTCGTAGTGCACCCCTACCTTGCATCATTTATCTGCTTACCCTTACCAATTGGACAACTGCTTAAAAGAGCAGAATAGCTCAACGGTTCCTTCCACGAAAGTAAAAAAAAAACTAACTGGCTGACTGAACACCCTGCAATTGCAACGCACAAAGTTTGTAAGCCCAATAAAGTATTCGGTGTAAGGGCCTTCTGGGCACGGGCCGAATTGTACTAAATAACCAAACTGTAAATCCAATTAATTTACACTGTAATTTCACAATTTAATGACCGAACCCCGGACGCTGTAATTACAACATCGGGATTTGCACGCACTGTGTAAAATGTAACGTACGTGATGACAATAACAGAAAAATAAATAACTAAATTAACGGCAGACACAAGCAAGCAAACCTCAACAGAAAAAGAAGACCGTAATAAATGTTTACATGACTTGATTTTTAACAATATGAACAAATGGTTAATGTTTAGTTCATGGCTGATTAGACGGCAGTCCAAAAGGCCTAATCTTTGGCATCTGCCACCAACCCGGCCGCTGTGCGCCGCGCATTGGAGGGTTGGAGGGGGGGGGGTTGCCCAGGGACGCGGCAGACTGGTCGGCCCCAGCTCAGCCAGAGAGAGCTGGGCCCTGTCAGCCCGAATCAGCCGCAGCCCCGGCCAAATGCGTGCCGAGCAGCGGCAAATGGAAGGGAGGCTGCCGGCCTCTGGGCCGCGCGTGAGCCACTAGCGCGGAAGTAATGCAAACGGCAATCCATATTAATACGCGCTGACCCCGCGCTCCGCAAAGAAAGCTATCTAATGAGAGTTTGGAAGCACATCAGACAAATCTGCACCAGCCCGAGCCAATATAATTTCTCAACCTTAATCCAGCCTTTCTGTCTGCCCCATCCAGCTACCGTTGCTGATTTTTTTCCCTCTTCTTCTTCTGCTCAGTGGGGAAATGGTAAAGATGGGTGGGTGGGTGGGTGCTGGAATGGGGTGCGTGGGTCGCTGCGGTGGGCGGGTTAGAGTGGGTGGTGGGGATTTTTTTTGCTGGCTGAGAAGTTGGGTTTGCTTGCACGCGGGGGGAAATATTTAGAGATTTGCGAAATCTTTGCAAGAATGTCGACCCCCCTGACACTTCCTGCAATGGCCTAAGCATGTTTTTCAGCAGATTAACTGTTAAATCTACATTTTTGTCCGACTTGCCCGCCCCACCGAAACCTGTAATATTGAATAAAATGTCAGATACGCACTTGGAATAAGTAAGATAATTCGTGAGGTCAATGCGTGCAGTGTTTAACAAAACTTAAGCCCTGCATAAAAAAAAAGGACACAACCCCTCCACCCCACTTCAAGTTGCGTGTGTGACAGCACTGCGAACACTCGATGACAATCTCAATCCTCGTACCAGCTTCGTGCCAATGCGGCCACGGGGGGCCAGCGCTCGCTGCACAAACGCCACATTTATCACATTACAGAGAGACTCCCTGGCTGCCATACATCACATTATCATCCCCACTCTCTGCCACATCCTCGGCTATTAGACTAACCTCTGCGGCTGACCCAGAGAAGCCCTCTCCGCTATCCCCGCCTCTCAATGGATCCCGAGCTGCCACCTGATCGACCCACGGCCCGCATGCTTTGGACAGAATGCCGCCGGTACAGCAATCGATAGGTTCACATTTGAACTCCCGCCCTTTGAAGCTTCCCAAATGTTGATCTTTCTGATATGTGACATCTCTTATCCATAATTCATATCCAATTTTGAAAGCTGGCTGCACCCGTGAGATCCGGGGACGGAAGCTGTCTACTCAGTGACTCGGAAATGGAGCTAATGTTTGCTAAGGACTAATTTCTGTCACGGAGGATTACAGGATGGGTCCCGACCGCCTATTGCATGATGCATGGCATGGCACTGAAACAAGACCTCACGACTGAACCAACCCACAGGGCACCAAACTAGACCCTTTTCTCTCCAATCCTCCTGCCTCATTATGCGAATCTCTACAATTTCATCACGGCATAAATAGCATGGGGTGGGGGTGCAGGGGTTGATTCCGAATAGCGGGTTTGGAATTACTTTCATCAGTCATTCCATAAAATGTGTACAGTATCACGCTCGGCCCCATAGGATAACTTAACATTTTCTTGTGGCTGTTGTCCGGTGTTGCAGCTCGAGAAGATCTAAACCGAGTTTATTAAGCTGCAGGAGGCTGAACGCATCTCTCCGAGACGCGGATGGATTTCCCATCACGAAGAGCCCGGGCCAGCGCCACCAGCGGCGGAGAGTGAGCGTTTCGCCCACGTTGGCTGAAAGAGCATCGCTGATGAAGTCGTTGCATTATTTAGGATTTCAGGGTCGGCGCCGAGACCGCCTGTAAGGACGTGTGCCGACACCGTGAGAACCGGTGAATCAGAGAACACAGCCAAGTGAGCCGCCGACTGCAACCAGGGATACAATAATCTGCAATAGAGGATGGATAATTAATGCAGAGGCGCTAACGAATTGCCTGCTTTATTCATATGCCTGTCTGCGTGTTTATTTTGTCAGTCGCGTAATATACACTTGTGTGTGTGGGGGGGGGGGTTTACACCTTGGGAATGTTTTTTTAGGGGTTTTTTTAAGATTCAAGCACCGCTTGAGTCTTATCAACTTAATTTACTCCACAACTCTGAGGAATTCATTAAGTTAATCGACGTTTCGCATCTTTCTAAGGATAACAAACGCCGCATTACACGCGATGTGTCGCAAACACTTCTTGGAAGTTGAAAGAAAAGTTAATTTGCATTCACTGAGCGCAGCGGTGACCATTCCACATTACTATGCCTGTGGCTTAGGTGTTCATACGCCAAATCGCGGTGGATCGGTTTAAAATCGAGTAGAGTTTTAATGGAAACATTTATTTCAGCCGAAAACAATCTTTCATTGCGGCCCAGAGGTGTTATCGCGTATTTCAATACGCACGCAATGCACAAACGCAGGCAATTAGCAGCAGCGGAATGAATATTAATGTGAATATAATTAATTTAGGATGATGGGGGGGGGGGGGAAACCGTCACCGAGATCCAGACAGCAGCGGAAACTAATTGATCGCCGGCTATTGGCTAATGATGCATTTCCTTGCACGCGTATCTTGCAATTCGAGCCGTTCGCTTCGTGTCTCGTTTAATGAAGTGACCAAGTCACGACCATTCGCCAGCCGTAACCCAACGCCCCATCCTCCTCTCCTGCGCGCCGGCGGAGTGACGGCGGCCAACGTGTTTTCCACTGGAATTATTCTGTTCGTGGTCGCGTTCTCGTCTCAGAGCCTTTGACTGTCACTGACTCTCG
>JAZEWT010000015.1:16742749-16759704 GCA_036362905.1 Mordacia mordax
CGGGACCTTCTTGCTGTGAGGCGACAGCGCTAACCACTGGGCCACCGCGCCGCCCTGAATGCTGACGACCCAAGTTCGAATCCTGCTCATGGCTGACACGAGTGACAGTTCTCAAACTGTTCTGGGCTTTGCCGAGGTCAACTCAATCTCAAATTAGTACAAGGTGCGCTGTGCAAAAATTGTCATTAGGGAGACAAAGGTGGCCGGGCGTGTTACCGGTCACCCATCTTCTCGTGTGCCGTGCCGACCTTCACAGGTGCTCGCTATCGGTACTTGACCCTACAGTCTGTTAAGGCTATGCGGGGGATCTGTGTCTTTTATTCACATTTTAACAACGTATTCCTTGCCAATTAGACTCAGTAGGGTCTCACCTACTTGTTATAAATACACTTGACCACCGTATTAGTCACGCACACCTCTTGTCAACCCTAGAGACGCAGGAAAAAAACGCATTTCAAATTAAACTATAGCTTTGAGTAAACATCGCGTTATTCCATATGGAAATAATACGAGAGAGAGAGAGGGAGAGAGAAAATAACCCCACGTGTTTTGATTTGAGAACTCTCCTTGAAATTTGATTCAAGTTACTGAGCGATCGGTTAGCAAAATAAATGCTTGAAAACTATGTTTCCTTAAAGGTTCACCCATATCGGTCGCTTAATCACGACATCATATTTTGAGACATTAGATATACATTTTGCGATTAGGGTCATAAAATAATAATTACGATGAAACAACGAAACGCAGCTGCGTTTTTGCACCTGGAATTCATAAACGTGTTCAACTGTTGGTACAGAGTTCCAATCATTAATAATAATAATTGCATTTCCAGAGCGGTCTTCACGCTAGGGTCACAAAGCGCTGCGTAATAAACATACGCAAACAAAGCCAGGACTACGCTTTAAGTCGACTGGAGTGTAGGTTAGCACGAATGCACGATTGGTATGAGTTGTGGCACAATGGTTAGCGCACAGCACAGGCAGCTCTGGAAACTTTCCAATGGGTCCGTTGCGAGTGATCTCAGCTTCTTAAATAGAGCCCCACATTAATAAACAGGAGCACACGTTATTAAATAGGACCCTCTATATTATGTTATTATATGTAGGTCCCTATTTATTATATATATTATTCATCGCCATCATCATCGTTATCAATACCCGCTTTATCCTGTACATGGTCACGGGGACTGGAGCGTATAGCGTGCAAGACGGGGGAATACACAGGATGTGACGCCAGTACATCGCAGGGCACACTTTTTGGGGCAATTTACTCAGCAGACCAATTGGCCAAAGCAGCTCCATGTCTTTGGACGGTGGGAGGAAACAGAAGTATCCGGCAAAACGCGAACACAGGGAGAATGCCCCGTTTTCACGGCTCGATGTGTCGTGATTGCTTTTCAAAACTGTTGTTTTCGAGGCATCCTAAGGCGAACTGAGACTGTACGCCCGAGGTACGCCTGAGGAAGCCTCCCACGTGGAAACCGAAACGTCGCGAAGTAACGAGGAGGAGCGCTCGACACGGCCGTCGTGAAAGAGCAAGCTGTGGCAAGCAATCACCAACTACTTATTTCACCATTGTGCTGTTCTGTTCACTGGCGCCGCTGATTCACGTGAGATTCCGTAATAGTATTTTTGACCAGCGATGGGAGTCATTGCTGGTGATTCCAGCAAGACACGAATTCCCTGGTCCCTTGCCTTCCAGACAAACGATCCGTGTGGCCATGCGGGTGCCCGAACCCCACGCCGTCCCGAGCCCCCAACCGCGGCACCAATCCCACACCCGCAGCGTGCGATCCCTCGCTTCGTCGCGACCACTCGCACCTATCGTTATTGGCGGCGCGGCGAGTTAGCGCTGCTGCCTCGCAGCAAGGAGGTTCGCTGGGTTCGATTCCCCGCACGGCTGCCTTTCTGCGAGGAGTTTGCGTGGTCTCTCACGCACGTGTCAGCGTGGTTTTCCTCCAAAGACATGTTGCTTTGGCTAATTTGTCCTGATTAAATTCCACCCGGTGCCTTCAGATGTACTAACTCTCTGTTGGACAACTGTTCAAAATAATGGCGTAGTTTAAGGATTCCAGCTTAAATAAAAACTGACTCATGGATCCTGAAACGTTTCATTTAAAAGCTAGTTTCCTGGCCACGTACACTATAATTTAAAAAACTCACAACCATGTTTGTTGGTCATTAATCCTGCAGTTTAAAATGCTCACGCTCGTCATGTCAGATAACGCTAATTTTCTTCGAGGCCAGAGAACATTAATACTTTGTAAGTAATTAGGTTTACAAATTACTATCCATTTTTCTTCCCGGTCCTTTCTAAATATACAATAATAATTTGAAAAATTAGAAGCCACATGAGATGCATAAATACATTTTAAAATTGCCGGGTTTCTCCTAAAATAGAGATAAGCTGATGATGCACTTAATTATTCTGGTCAGGGGCGCACAAGGGCTAAGCTTCCACAATGTATGGCACTCTCAGAAGCCACGCGCTGGGATGTGAGATGACCCCTCGTTGTTAGCTCGCGGTAAGTATACAGAGGGGAGATATGGCTTTGTAGACTACGGACCTCCCTGTCACTCGCTTTGTTTTCCCGAGCAAGTCCCTGTTTTGCTAACCGGGTCAAGGGCAGGAGGCAGGGGCACGAGGGGAGCAAGTAGGAGGTAAAACAACAGCCCTCGTTCGGAATGTTCATCGATCGCTGGTAATCCAGTCTCATTTTAGTTGTTTCCCCATCTGTTTTTCATGGATAAAGTCCAAGACCTCTGCTCGATTCCCTCCGGAGTTTTACTGCTCTGCTGTACTTTTGTCCAAACAGCCCCCTAACACGAGTCGTCGGTTCATTATTAAAATTGTGAAAGGACCGAATCGGTCTCCCACCCCCCCGATACACCACACACACGTACTAACTTTATACACCGAAAGTACTCACTGTCCACTCCCCCCAAGCGAACAATCCACGCTTACACATTTTTTTTATCTGATCATCCGGCAGCCAAAATCTGCCCGAGCGCACGTGTTCTCCTGTAGGTAATTCTCACCCAAAGGCGCACGCGATTTTAATCAAACACGAGCCCTGCAAGCAGAGCGATGGAGAGGCGCGACGCGCGCATTGGCTCACCGAGACAGTACTAAGCTGTTTGGAATGAGAGCAAAGACCCCGGCTGTGCTCGCATTGGCCTTGTCAGAGACGTAATCCCAGTGCACTGCTTAGACCGGTCGGGGGAGCCGGCGGGAGGTGAACTGCGCACGGTGACACGGGCTCATCACTCTACGAGCGCGCCAAGGCACCGCCGGCGCGCACGGCCAAACACGGACACGCCGGGCGACCAAACTGGCCGATGCAGCAATGCTGCACGTAAAGAGGTGGACAGGTGGTGAGCGAGCAGATGTTCCGCATCAATGCCCTGCCCCCCTCCCGCACACAACCACCGTTTGTTTATCTGGCCACACACATTCGGATGAGTACATCCCTGCCCCTGCATTCCAGACTGTGAAGGAGAGGCGGCGGTGAGACGCTCTGTTAGCCGAACGGTGGGGCCGAGGCGGAAGGAGAAGAATAAATAAACAGGTAAATATAATCCTCCACCCCCCCTCCCCCCAAAAGTCATCGATGCGTCGTCAAACATTGCCTCGCGAGAGAGGTCGTGGCCGAAATGGTTTCTCAACTCGGGCCACCGTCGTGCGATCCGGCCACGAGGGCCCGCTAGGGACAGCGGCGGCGGGTGATAGAGAAGCAATCTTTAATGACTGTCCCCGGGCGGCACTAGGGCACAGCGGTGAGTAACGCTGCCGCATCACGGCAAAAATCGGGTTCGATTCCCGGCCTGAGTGCCGCCGCCTTTCTGTGTAAATATGCATTCCACCCCCCTGCCCCCCCCCCTTTCCCTGCTTAGGGTTTCGCCTGGTACTCCGGTTTCTTCCCACACTCCAAAGACATACAGTTGACTATTTTAATTGGCCTTCTCACTAAATTACCCCTTGTGCCCTGCGATGAAGTGGAACCCCGTCCTCGGTATCGCCCTGCCATGCAGCCTGTGTCTGCAGGGATAGTCCCCGCCCCGCCCCCCCACTATCCTGTACAAGATTAAGTGGGTACTGATAGTGATCATGATGAGGATTATAAATGCCCCCCCCCGCTTCTCCTCCTCCCTAGACAAAGAGCCATCGTCACAACATGTAAGCGGCTACTGGGACAGGCGCTGCTGATGAGCCTGACACACGATGGGGGTTGTTTGGCCACTTCCATACTCGGACGCTTTTGCCTCCCCAGTGCGGATCTACAGACAAATCACCAAATGGGAATTTTATTTAAGGCCCAGGTGACCTAGGGGAGATGCCCAGAGTCTGGAATTTCTCGCCACTAATTTATCCGTGAGCTCAGTGAGCAGCCGCACGCGTGCACACGTAGATCGCGATGGGTGCGCACAATCACACGCACTCTTTATTACAATTACATTTTACAGCCTGCGGCATTTTTTTTACTGCCACGATAACATAGCGGTCATAATGACCGAGCTTTCCGAGTCGATGAAAAAAAAAGCCACGAGGGCCGGCTGTGTTTTAAACTCTCGCTCGCAACAAACCACCACCACCACCCCGCCACCACCACAATCCCAGGCGCGGCCACGATTACGGCCGCGGTAAATAATCACAAACTCGCATCGCGACGCTCGGCACAATGACTCAATACTCCGTATCATTACTGCGATGATAACTCCTGGTAGCGCATTTGTCACGAGCGATAGAGTTTATACGGCGCGATCGGGGGGGGGGGAAGGGGGGGGCGGTGTTCACTCCAGCAGGGCATCGCAGCGGGAGCGAATGAACATTCCCGTCAAACATTGCCATCGATCACCGAGAGGACCGGGTTTGTCCGCCCTCCCAACGCTAGCCCGTGGCAGTCAGCCCTCCCAACGCTAGCCCGTGGCAGTCCGCCGCAGCAATGGGCGTTTTTTTTTAAATAGATGCGTTTCTCGTCCACACCAGCTGCTGGGAGCGAGGATTATCGGCTGAGTTGGTTCAACACCCCGATCTCACCGCGGACCGGTTCTGACATTCACCGTCCCACCGGCAGGCTCGTTTCAACGGACGCGAAGTGTTTGTACTTCGAGAATTTGTTTTTTACCAGAATTGCTCTCAAGATAGCTGTGGTGAGCGTTCCTCCTCTCTCCTTCGCGACGTTTCGGCCGCCAAGTCGGCAGGCGTCTTCAGCATTCTTTGAGAAAACACACAATTCCGAGGGAACGGCGTCAGGATGGCGTAGTTGTAACGTCCGTGCGCCACGCAGAACGAAAGTCCTGCCCAATGAAGTTCGATTCTTGGGTAACTCTCTGTGTGGAATTTATGCGTTCTCCCCCCTGGTTCTGGCGTGGGTTTTCTCGGGTTCCCAGATTTCCTCTCGCAAGCAAAAAACCCCCCCTAATTTTATGAATTTACTCATAACATCATAAAATATATGATGCAGTGCTTGGAAAATGTTTACATCGGCTAACTTCGTGGCTGCTCGCTTCCGTCTCCGAATCGTTATCCCATTCAATACCTTCGAAGGTAGGCGCTCGTGCTATAAACTGTATTCGCTAATATTAAATTATAACGCAGGCCGCTCAGCGTCACCATCGCCGCAGCCTTGAGGTTGTGGGCAGAGCTCAGCCTCCGTGCATCACCTCGACAGGAGCCGCCGGCGCTTTGTAGCGCGGATGGACCCGGCTCGTCCCACGAGCGGCGAGACGCGTGGAGAGTGTCGGCCTCGAAACTCGAGCGGGCCGGCGGTGCTTAATAATCTCATCGCATTGTCAGAAACCGCTCAGTCCTGTCCAGGGTCGCGGTGAGCCGGAGCCTATCCCGGCAAACACAGGGCACAAAGCAGGGATATACCCACTATGGGACGCCAGTCCATCACCGGGCGCTGCGGGTAATTCGGTCTGCAAGCCAATTAAACTATGCAGCAGCATGTTTTTTTGGACTGTGGGAGGAAACCGGAGTGCCCGGCGAAAATCCACGCGGACACGGGGAGAGAACTCGCAAACTCCACACAGAAAGGCACCCGAGCCGAGATTCGATCCCGGGACCTTCTTGCTGTGAGGCGACAGCGCTACCCACTGGGCCACCGTGCCGCCCCCGTGTTTAATAATAATAATAATTGCACTTCTAGAGCGCTTTTCACCCGAGGGTCACAAAGCGCTGCACAGAGCTGTGGAGAGAACTGCATATCGGCAACAACAACGACGTAAGAACGGCAAATCAACAACAATAACGTTTTTGTGTGTGTGTTACAAATCTAGGCAGTGGAGAGAACGGCATGTCAACAACAACAACATCAGAACAGTTCAACTGAACGTTAAAGAGTGGCGATAATTTATAGGAGGACGAAATAAGCGATAAAAATAATTGTTCAACAAACGAAGGAATGAATAAGTGTTCCTGAGGAGGCGGTCGCCTCCTAGTGAATTGGACTCAATGTCTGCTGATGTTCACCGTCCTTGTTTCGCCTGTTCTTGTTTTAAGTGCCGCTGAAAGTTGTGCTTGCGAGAGCCGCTCGTTCGGGGTAGTCGTGTCGAGCGTTCCTCCTCTTCCCTTCGCGACGTTTCACCTCCCTGAGCGCCAGCCTGATGGGGGGGGGGGAGAGAGGAGAGAAATGTCGCGGACGAGAGAGGAGGAGGAGCGCTCGACACGGCTATCTCAAAAGCGTGGCTCTTGAGAGCGATTCTCATCGAGCCGTGAAAATCGACTTCAATGCTGTTTCCAAAATTTGCCGCAGATTTAAAACCAAGTAAATTACGCTCGGGAAGCTTACTTTTATACTTGGTATCGTTATACTGTACACACACACACACAGAGGGCATTTCCAAATATAATGGGGAAAAGTTTAACAAAAAAAAACCAATCTGGTGGAAAAACCTTAGCCCAACATTAGTTTGTGTTATTTTGGGAAGTGTGGGCAATCTCAAGGTTTTTAGGCTCTCAGCAGGAACCAGTTGATTGGGCCCCCGACCAATCTCAAAAGTGCTTTCACCACCACTATACATTCTGTAGTTAAATCACTTGTTGTTAATTGCTTCGGCAATTACACACGCACGCGAAAAAAAACCCCGTAAAGAAACTCCCCATTGGTTAATTTAGTATTGTTGTGTTGTTCGGAGCAGCCCCCGGCCCCCCCCCCCCATCCCTCACCCTCCTCCACAGTCACGCGTACCCCCCACAGCTCCAGGTTTTGCTGAACTGTTCCAGACTCCGCGTCGGTCTGCAAGGTGAGTGGACAACCGCGAGCAGAGCGCGGGCGAGCGAAGCCTGTGTCGCAAAGTATTACGAATTATAATAATAATATAATTCATAACGCGGTCAAATGTCGCGCTTTGGTAATGGATACGGGGGGGTGGGAGAGTAAACCGCAGAGCAAGGGTAATCGGCCTGGCAGTAAGCTGGTGCCAACTACCCAGACATTGATAATGATGATTAATTCAAAAAGCATCCTCAGGCGCCTGAGGATGCCTCTAACGTGTGAGGTGAAACGTCGTGATGTGGAGAGAGGAAGCGATCGACGCAGCTGTCCCGAGAGAGCAGCTTTTCGAAGCAATCATCATGCATCGAGCCGTGAAAACCTACATCATTACATTGATAATGGTATCGGCCAATTCATTCATGACTATTTTTTTTTATTTGTGGGAGGAAAACAGAGAACGCAGAGGAATCTCACACAGAACAGGGGGACAACACAAACTAAGCACAGAAAGGCTTCCCGAGAAAGGAACCGAACTGGCCTCGGGCAATACTTTCTCTCTGTGAGGTGCGGATGTTACCGCTGCTAAATCGGACAATCGAACAACGTTTCAACACCCATAGTCTCGTGATTGAATCTTCCCACGCGTGGTTGCCAAATGTTGCCGCAGCACCTGTGCCCGTCACCCGTGAGGTAGTCGCGTGTGACAAGCGCCGCGTCCTTTCCGCGAGGCGCCGACGTCACGCGCCGTCATCGCCCATGCTGATGACGCAGGCGGCGATGACGGCGCATGCTCCACAATTTACCGGGGGGGGGGGAGGTGGGAAATTTGTGCCGCATGCGTCGAGAGACTAGGTGCAGCTGGGCGTAGGAGAGAATTCGTCGAGTGTGGCGACACTTTCTGAAAGGAGTGTTACCACCACCCTCCCGCTCGCCTCCGGCGAAACCCCATTTCGATTGCGAAAAGTTGGCAGACACCGTGAATGTCCATCGATGGGATTAGCGCGTTTAAAGTGATACACCCGATGGGTTTGTTAATAATAGTAACGTCACAATGGATAACGCGCGCAAATTCCACGCCTGGATATGGGCAAGACAGGGCGTAGTGAGGAATTCACGGAGGAGGGGGAGGGAGGGGAATTCATCCAGACACTGCATCTTAAAAATGTTATCGGCCAATATCTGTGGGAGGAAACTGGAGAACCCGGAGGAAGCCCACGCACAACAAGGGGAGAACGAACAAACACTGCACCCTGCCGCATGTTGCTTTTGAGTACAGGGAGCTGAGTGGTTGTGTTGTCAAGTCTTCCATGAAAACGAGTGGAAAATCTGTGCCGCTCAAAGTGCGGCGATTTTAATATTGGTTGGTGAAAGCTGGGCATCGTAAGGACCCTTACTTTTCACGGGAATTGTCTAAGGCCCCGAAGTTATAACCAAGGTGATGTAACGGACCATTCAGGAATGGGAATAAAAAAACATCCTTAAAATAAATATAATGTGGCATTATACTATTACAATGCAAACATATATAACGTTTCTGTGGAGGAGTAGAATTTGAAATCTCAGTCCTCAAAGTCTTCCGTGAGGCTTGTAGTGGAATTGAATATTTTTCGAGGAAGCCAGTATAGCAGTGTTCATTTGACTGCAAGGGGTAGTGGCATGCTGGTGAGCGCACCACAACTGGAGTCCGACGACCGCAGTTCGGTTCCTGGCCACGGCCGATGTCAGTGGCGAATGTCAGCTGACCTGCTCCTTGGTTCCTGTCTTCACAACGCACACCAGAAAGCGACCATGAGGTTTTGTTTCAAACACCCCCATGAATAACAGAACCTGGGGAGGCCTTCATCCAGTATTGCATCGGCAGAAGTTTATAATTAGAATGGGAATTATGATCGTCGCTGGTTAACTGAACTGTGACTAAATATTTTCTCAAACAAAACATTTTATTGGGACTGTAGTTGACACAGCAATATCTAACCGAACGTAAAATGTATATGGATACTTTCTTTAAAGCGCGTAAATTGCTTATGTTGTAAACATTCTTTGAATTGCTAATCAATAAAAATGGATACAGAACACATATTCAGGCGTTCATGTCACCACATTTTGAAGAATGACAGCTATATCGCAGAGCTGACGTTCGACTTTATATGATCTTTGAGCAAACAGTTCTTGGCACATCTGCTGTGAAGATTCATTTCATTTTTCTCTCGCAAGAGGCCAACTGAATTTCCTAAACACAAACGCAGCAACATGTAGAAATATAGCGGTAAGTGCAAAGGGAAAATCAAGTCATCTTTCACAAACTTTGGGAACTAGAATGACTGTATTGATGATGAAGATTGATTGATTGATTATCAATGTATTTTAAAAATGCATCTCATCTGGTCTCAAACTGTTAGCGTCATGACAATGTATTATGGCTAGAAATTTAATTATGTGGTAATTGCGTGAATGGTTTGTGTTACACTGCAGAGTTTCGCTTCTTGAACTCGGACCGTATTTAAACGATTGTGGTTTTTGTTTTAAATCTTGAACAAGCATAAACATTATATATTTAAAAATCTGCAGTCACTAATTCGATGGAAAAGTTTAACTATAAAATGTTGCAGCTTAAGTATTTATGCTCTTCTAACCCCGAAAATAACCTCCGCACTACTAAGTCGTACTATTATGTTCCCCTTTAGTTAACGACACTGAATTTAAGTCGGCAGTCATGAAAATTGCCACCACCTTCAAGGTTAATGTCTCATAAACAAAGCACGAGTGACACACGAAGAATGTGTTGGAAACGCTGAATTAAATGCAATTATTTATAGGAGATGTCGTAGTAAAGATATATTGTTAACGAGGACTTAAAATGCATGCAATTAAG
The DNA here is from genome assembly GCA_036362905.1 of Mordacia mordax. Classification (NCBI taxonomy): domain Eukaryota; kingdom Metazoa; phylum Chordata; class Hyperoartia; order Petromyzontiformes; family Petromyzontidae; genus Mordacia; species Mordacia mordax. The sequence continues at coordinate 16,752,841 of JAZEWT010000015.1, forward strand.
GTCTGGGGATTTATTGAAATGACCTGACGGACCAAAGGTCGGATGCAGATTGACAAGCCAATCGGATGGTGACCTGTTCAACAAAACACATTTCTCATCCCGTAATGTATTCACATATAATTGATACAGATGCAGAGCTTAACAAAACAAACCACCAGATGCTTAAATGCTGCTGCGTTAGTTTGATCACGTAACTTTAAGGGCAATTGTACAATAAATTAAACCATCTGGTAGGCAAGAAAAAACATCTTTCCCTGCCATAATCCCCCAGCATGGTGCAACTGTATCGCACATTCTGCTAATGCCAATTGCGGGTAAGTTGTCAAGCAACACTCCGTGGATTTTGATTGTTGAACAAATAAAATATGTGTCGTTGCATAGCTGCTGCCATTTATTAATAATAGTAATATTTGCACTCCCAGAGCGCTTTTCACCCGAGGGTCACGAAGCGTCGCACAGAGCTGTGGAAAGAACGGCATGTCAGCAACAACGGCGACATATGAACGGCAAATCTTTACGAACTATAAAACCGCACGCCACTTTACGTTCGCATAGAACACGTACGCTCAACACTTTGTCTGAGCGTACGAAATGCCTCGACACACTGGACACCATCGAGACACACACTCCAGACACACACGCTGGACACACACGATGCTTTAAGTGTGCAAAACCTAAACAATGCCTTGTCAGTCAGTGACGCCTTGTTGTCAATGTTTCCAGCAAAAAAATAAAATTCCACCGTTCAAGCACTTTACAGACTATTGGTGCCCAGTGCTGTTCGTGAGCGCCTACTGAGGAACAAACGGCACATGAGCAGGTGGTTGATCAGCGTCATGCCCGGCTGCCCTTTCCTCCCGAGCGACAGTGTTTATATTCTACACTTGGGACTCATTTCAAGTTGAGTCGACGAAGGGGGAGCCCCAGGACCACTTCAGAGAACCTGAAGTGGCCCTTGGCAGTGAGCGGGATTCGAACTCGGGTGGCTAGGTTCGTAGTCCCCCACGACCACGTCGCGGTAGAGTGGTGGCACGCGTGTGCGCAGACCGTCAGTCAGTACCCACTTCATCCTGTGCTGGGCCCCAGCCTATCCCGGCAGACAGAGGGGCGCAAAACGGGGCTATGCCCAGGGTGCGATGCGAGTGCACCCGCAGGGCTACGCTTTTGGAGCAAATTTACTCAGCAGGACAGTTAACCTCGGCAGCAGCGTGCGTGTCTTTGGACGACGGGAGGAAAACGCAGTACCCGGAGAAAACCTACGCTTACACGGGGAGAGAACACGCAAACTCCACACAGAAAGGCACCCGCGCCGGGAATCGAACCTGGGAGGTAAGAAATACAAGGAACCTCGCCTCGAATGAGTGCGCCAACGTTTTAATCGGGATTAATCATTTTACCCAGAACTAGATTGTTATTTTTGAAGCAATTAAGTGTATCCATCCCGCAGCGCTAACCACTGGGCACGGTGGACCAGTGGTTAGCGCTGTCGCCTCACAGCAAGAAGGTCCCGGGTTCGAATCTCTCGGCTCGGGTGCCTTTCTGTGTGGAGTTTGCATGCTCTCCCCGTGTCCGCGTGAGTTTTCGCCGGGCACTCCGGTTTCCTCCCACAGTCCAAAAGCATGCTGCTGCATAGGTTAATTGGCTCGCAGGCTAAATTGCCCGCAGTGCCCAGCGATGGACTGGCGTCCCATCGTGGGTGTATTCCTGCCTTGCGCCCTGTGTCTGCCGGGATAGGCTCCGGCTCACCGTGACCCTGTATAGGACTAAGCGGTTTCAGACAATGAGATGAGATGAGATCCCGCAGCGGTGACTTGAGACAATGGGGCCACTTGGCGCAGACATTCAATTGCTGACTTCGTGACGGTGCAACGTTAAGGAAGCGCAAAGCTCTGCACATTGGCATTAATTACATCTTCTTGTCACACTATATCTAGAGAAGATAAATGGCTGTTTACTCCGTGGGAGGATTTAAAAAAAAAGGCATAACGCTTGAAATTAACTTAAACAGTCACGGGTTACTGCTGCGGGCTTGTCATTTGCCTTTTCTTTGGGAGTCGGGGTTCAATTAACGACTGCGTCAAACATTATTTTGACTCGTCACGAAAGCACACCGCGCAGTCGAAAGTAACGCATCCGCACACGGCCTCATTCTCATTATCTGAAACCGCTTAATCCTATAAAGGGTCACGGTGAGCCGGAGCCTATCCCGGCAGACGCAGGGCGCAAGGCAGGGATATACCCACGATGGGACGCCAGTCTATCACCGGGCACTGCGCGCAATTGTCTGCAAGCCAATTAACCTATGCAGCGGCATGTTTTTTGGACTGTGGGAGGAAACCGGAGTGCCCGGCGAAAACCCACGCGGACACGGGGAGAGCATGCAAACTCCACACAGAAAGGCACCCGAGCCGAGAGATTCGAACCCGGGACCTTCTTGCTGTGAGGCGTCAGCGCTAACCACTGGGCCACCGCGCCGCCCTCCGCACACGGCAAGAACGTGTAACTGTTCAAGTAAGATGACACGGATGCGGGCTTCAAATCTCCGCTAAATATCCTTTGCGCTCCTTATCATTGCTCTGCACGCACGCTTCTGAGGTTAAAAATGCGAGTTGTGCGATAAGCCCGCACCAGCGAATGTTTATTGTACAGCCCAGAGGGCATCCTCCGCTATCGGATAGGTAGGTTTGAGCCAAAATCACGCATTCGTGCTGTCCTCGTGAATTGTGATCCGTCAAAGCGCCTCGCATTCCATCGTCATTATCACCCTTTCATTCATTCATTCATTATTAATACCCGGTCAATCCTCTACAATGTCGCGGTGCCCCTCTCGGCCGACAGAGGGCGCCAGGCAGGGGAATACCCAGGATGTGACGCGAGTACATCGCAGGGCACACTTTTTGGGCCAATTTATTCAGTAAGCCAATGAAACTGGGCCATAGCGTGTCTCTGGACAGTGGGAGGAAAACGGAGTACCCAGCAAAAAACCCACGTGGGCACGTGGAGAGAAAACATGCAAACTCCACACAGAAAGGCATCCGAACCTGGACTCGAATCCGGGATCTTTTTCGCTGTGGGGCGGCAGCGCTACTCACATTAGTTTATTGTTCAGCGAACAATAATAATAATAATTGCACTTCTACAGCGCTTTTCACCCGAGGGCCACAAAGCGCTGCACAGAGCTGCGGAGAGAAGGCATAACAGCAACAACGACGACACAAGAACAGCAAATCAGCAACAATAACGTTTGTTTTGTTTGTTATTGTGACAAACTTGAGCTGTAGAGAGAACGGCATGTCAACAACAACATCGGAACAGTTCACTGAAAGTCAAACAATGGCTATAATTTAGAGAAGGAAATAAAATAAGCGACAAAACAGTTCAGCAAACAAGGAAGGAATACATGTTGCCGAGCAGTCGTCGGCCGGAATGAATAATAGCAAACATTAAAAAAACCCAGAAATCTCATCTCATCTCAATGTTCTAACCGCTTAGTCCTGTACAGGGTCGCGGTGAGCCGGAGCCTATCCCGGCAGACGCAGGGCGCAAGGCAGGGATATACCCACGATGGGACGCCAGTCCATCACCGGGCACTGCGCGCAATTTAGTCTGCAAGCCAATTAACCTATGCAGCGGCATGTTTTTTGGACTGTGGGAGGAAACCGGAGTGCCCGGCGAAAACCCACGCAAACACGGGAAGAGAACATGCAAACTCCACACAGAAAACAGCACCCGAACCGCGATTCGAACCCGGGACCTTCTTGCTGTGAGGAGGCGACAGCGCTACCCACTGGGCCAGCGTGACGCCAAAAACAGAAATAAAACCATAAATTACTGGGATATTAGAACAGAATAAAACAACAGCGCCTTGAGCAGCCACACTTGCGTCTCGAGAACGCGTTCCACTGCACCAAGTGCCAACACACGTGCGCTTGGGAATCGCTCTCGAAAGCTGCTCTTTCGAGATAGCCGCTGTCGAGCTTTCCTTCCCGCGAAGGAGAAGGGGGATCGCTCCATGTCGCCATCCTTAAAGAGTTCGGCCTTCGAGAGAAATGTACGTTCATTGAGATGTTAAGTACATCAATACACGCCTACGCTTCTGGCTTCATTTTTCAATCAGTCTTTATTTAAGCTGGAAGGAAGCATACAGATATGTATCTATTTTTAACAGGTGTTCAGTGGGGGGTGGGGTGGAGTAAGCAAATTATAGCAGAGAAAGTTGTATCGGTGATTAAAAAAAGACAACTTTCTTGGCGTAAATACAAAAAAATATTAAACGCGTGAACATTATTAAAATATCGTACTGATAAGGGTTTGCACGGCTCGATGCATGATTGCTTTACAAAACTGTTCTTACGGGGCAGCCGTGTCAAGCGCTCCCCCACCTTTGTGAAGTTTCACAGGAAATCATCATGGAAAAATATTGCAAAATTACATTAGATAGCATTCCAATTATTGAATGAAGCAATCCCATTACATCTCCACGCCTGCATTCGCGTGCGCGACAACCCTAGCTGTCTGACAGCTCCCCGTGCCATCTGACCGCGTGACCACCAACCCAAAGCCTGCGGTCCATTCCGCGTGACCACTCAACCACGAGTTGACCACTCAACCACGAGTTGAGTGGTCACGGCTGTCACGTGCCACACGATCAGCCTGGCAGCCAACTCCCCGGCCAAGCCAGTGGAAGGCATATCGGTTAAATTCCACCCTCGTTTATTTCACTGATTTCATATGGAAATTAATGGGCGGACGGAGCTGTTGCAGATTACCCCGTTACACGACGCAATGCATAAGCGTAAGGACAAATAACGTTTCGCAGTCTCTCGTCAATCTTCCTCTGCTGCGGAGGCAACCTGGTGCCGTGTCGGTCACTTGGAGTCCGGATATGTCACCAACACTGGTCACTGTGGCTTATAGAGGTCTCGCTCAGTCGGGGGGTCGCGACTAATGTGTGAGCCGTGCGGGTCACCTACTGGCCCGTGGAGACCAGACCAAAAGTGGGCCTTGAAGCTTAAACGGTTAAGAATTCCTGGGTTAGTGGATTGAAGAAGAATGTAGCTTTGTAAAACCGTTTCCTGACGTGTGGCCACACACTTTCAAAGTTTGCTCATCAGAGCTTCAATTTGCATTCACACAGAGCATTACAAAAATGGTGGAGACAAAGTAAAAGTAATATCACATTATTTCTTTATTTATTTTGTAAATATGAACAAAACCTGTGGCAGCTTAGCTGTTTTATTTATTTTGTATATGCAACATATTATGGTATACAGACTAGTTCATTGTCATTTGATTGGTTATAAATATTTCGTGGCTTATTGAATGTCATGTTCTGTTGTATTGTAATATAGAGCAGGCACTAAACTGTATCTGCGCACAGCAAACAGCACACATTTCAATTGTTGGCGTGTTTACAAAGCTCTCGCAAAAAATTTCGGCAGGGTTTTTATTTCAAACATACAGCGTGCATTCGTGTTGGTCTCCCACCACTCTCGAAATATAGCTTTTCAATGCTAATTACACGCAATCTCAGGAATGCTCAACGAGTTATTTTCCAGAGCTCAAAACGTCGCCTTGTGTTCAACAATCCGTTTGCGGATTGCAGGAACCACCCCGTGTGATATTGGCCAACCAAGCGTCCCGTCAAACAGCCTTTTGTCGCATTGCTAGCGCCTTCGAATTAATTTGGTCGTTCAAACCCACGTTTGAATAAACATTGCGCGTCGTATCGTAATTATAGCAGTTAGCTCACAAACTTTAATAACGGTTCAACTTCGATTCAACTACCAAATATTGCTCGGGAAGTATGCCATTGATTTTGCTTTTTAAAATATTTATAAGGCGGATATTTAATGTGAGACGATATTGTAAAATGGTGGACGCAGACAAATTGTCTGTTTCCGTAGTCTGATGAGCAAAAAACTGCGTGATGCGGTTCAGGATTAGTGAATATCCCTCCTCCTCATTCACAAACTCTGTCGTGGCCGCGTGGCAAATTTTCCGAGACATAAACACCCTGTAAACAGGTGTGAGCAATACCGCGCTTCTAAATAATACATCGAGAATGAGAGAACATGGATTAATGGATTTACGCCAATTTCACTTTACAGGTCGTTTAAACGGCCGCGTTCCTCGCGCGTTAAATAATCATCGATGCGCACATCATCATTACCGTGCATGCATTCATCATCAATACCCGGTTTATCTTGTACAGGGTTGCGGAGGGGCGGGGGGGGCAGGAGCCTATCCCGGCAGACAGAGGGCGCAAGCCGAGGCTATACCCAGGAAATGACGCCAGTATACCGTAGGGCACACTGTTGAAATTTACTCAGCAGGCCAATTAACCTAGGCAGCTGCGTGTCCTTGGACGGTGGCAGGAAAACAGAGAATTCAGCGAAAACCCACGCGGACACAGGGAGAACACGCACACTGCAAATATCTCATCTCATCTCATTGTCAGGAACCGCTTAGTCCTGTACAGGGTCGCGGTAAGCCGGAGCCTATCCCGGCAGACACAGGGCGCAAGGCAGGGATATACCCACGATGGGACGCCAGTCCATCACCGGGCACTGCGGGCAATTTAGTCTGCAAGCCAATTCACCTATGTAGCCACATGTTTTTTGGACTGTGGGAGAAAACCGGAGTGCCCGGCGAAAACCCACGCGGACACGGACAGAACATGGAAACGCCACACAGAAAGGCACCCGAGCCGAGATTCGAACCCGAGACTTTCTTGCTGTGAGGCGACAGCGCTACCCACTGGGCCACCGTGCAGCCCACACTGCAAATAATTTTGATGGTTAATAATACAAAACAAACAAATAATGGCATCGGGACAGCACATTGTTGATTTTCAAATGGGGG
>JAZEWT010000015.1:16759724-16785490 GCA_036362905.1 Mordacia mordax
GGGGGACCGTGTGGGATGTTAGGAAACATGTCACCACTCTCAGCCTTAGAGCCGCAACATTAGTCAGCGATGATTCTGTGGGTGGCATAAGTGATGGCACCAGTGGTTGACACCTTCCCTGGAGCGACATCCAACATCTTTGCCGAGGGGGAGGAGGGGGTACAGCGAGATGTCTGGGGGAGGAGGGTTTGTGTTGCCCGTGTCACCGATTGTTTGGTTACAAACGCAACAGGGCATGACACTCTCTGTGGAAACAACATCGTCATATGAGCTCCTTCAACTACAGCATGCCCAATTAGTGTTTGAAAAGTAAACACTACATCTTATATATACATACACACACATATATGCCATTAGCAAAAATAAACACTCTAAAAGTTAAATGTTTGTCTCGCAATGGATTGGTTTGTTGTGTTTAATTTGTTGTTATCCGTGTCGGTATGACATTAAACAATTGCACTATTTTAATGGAAGTTGAAAACATCGCGCCCAACTTTGGTGTAACTCGGCTCGAGTTTTGTTGTGCTGTCGAACCAAAACACAGGGTAAATGACTCATCAATAGTTAATGACGAGAAGAATAAATTCAGTGAAATTAAATCGTAGCGCGGCGTTACGTGAGAAATGCTGCAATGCACTGCGTATGCCTTGACATCCATCACATGCTCTGGTCAGGCTCTAAACTTGACCCTCAAATGTCTCCGAGTTAATGACGCATTGTGAAACTGATGATTAACTCCACACTTGTATGTTACCACAGACACGCGGTTAAATATGTTGATTGAGACTTTCGCCAAGACTTCACTTAATTCTAATAGATAAAGCATTCAGATTAACAGGTGTTAATATTTAAATGTTTATTGCTTTATCCTAAATCCCTTTTGTTAGCTTTGATAACGAGGTTAAGGCTACTGAAATATCCTTGTTTGCAGTATATGGGAATGCATACGCATTATGGTAATCATTAGTCTAGCTTCCTTTTAAATAATTCCCGTGAATGACAGCACCAACTGTGAATGGGCTATGAGTTTAATAGCAACTCAGAGGGCGCCTTATAAGGTACTTAAAACAGAGGCGCAGTATGTTATCGCGCGTGCATTAATATTCTATGCAGAAACGGTAATACGTTAAAAATGCTTTCCGAAGGTATAGCTGCTACGCATGAAAATATTTTTTTAAAGAAATCTGAAATGGTTTTTGGAGAGAAATGTAACTGTTCGTGTTAAATTTAACTGGGACTACTCTGGGAGAGATTAAAATGGTGTTAATACTAAACGTGTTTCTATAAATCTATTTTGAAAAAAAAAAACGCCCATTTTTTATTCTACAAAGTACAGTGTGTCGCTGCAATGATGACATTGGTTGATTGTGATTGGCAGGTTAAATTAATGGAATATGGTGAATACGGTGTGTCAGTTGGTGATACTAGGCTTTGCTTAATTACATCAAGGTGTGTTTTGTTGCAAAGTTGGATAGCGCTATTGTGATCAGAATCATGCCTCTGACCGTTTTAACGTGACGTAACCCAAAAAACTATTGATAACACTGGTCACGCCTTCCAATTAAAAGTTATGCCTCGTTTCATAATTAACCTGGTGCACGTGCATGGCTGCCAATGATGTCATGGCATCTACTTAAGGGCCCGGATGAGCAGGGGGCGTGTGGAAGGGACGAGAGCTGTTCAGTTCGGCCACGCGCTGGAAGCAATCGCCAGCGAAGCAGCTGCGTGTAATGCGGCAACAATGTCGCGTCCATTTCGTCCGTCAGAGTTCGCTTTTAAACCCCAGCATCCATTTGCACGTATGCCCACTTGCTTTGCTTGTGAATCCTAATGTCGGTCGTCAAAAGTATGCGGTATGAAGTCAACCGTCTGCCGTGAGGAGGATACATTTCCGACAATTCGAGAAATGAAAACCCGCCGGTCTTCTCTGCCCTTGAGAGATCTCGTCTCACAGGTAACACCAAATGCCCCATGCGTTAACGCGCCAGGTTAAATTCCTTAATGCTCGTAGAAAACGCTCTCCAGCTAAACAATCCTTGCTAGAATGGCGAATACAACAATATGCTAGAACTAATGAACATTTCAACAATGACTAATGATTTTACACTGGGACACACCATTTTAATAAAACCGACAAGCTAACCGGGTGGCACGGTGGCCCAGTGGGTAGCGCTGTCACCTCATCGCAAGAAGGTTCTGGGTTCGCATCTCGGCTCGGGTGCCTTTCTGTGTGGAGTTTGCATGTTCTCCGTGTGAGTTTTCACCGGGCACTCCGGTTTCCTCCCACAGTCCAAACAACATCCTGCTGCATAGGTTAATTGGCTTGCAGACTAAATTGCCCGTAGTGCCGGTGATGTACTGGCGTCCCGTCGTGGGTATATCCCTGCCTTGCGCCCTATGTCTGCCGGGATAGGCTCCGACTCACCGCGACCCTGTACAAGGCTAAGTGGTTTCTGACAATGACATGATGAGACACTCTAACACACCACTCGGCTGACCATGAATTTAACGAAACGGGCAATACAAATTGCATCGTCACGACATGTACAATAATCAAATTAACAATCGCATTGAGACGCACAAAAACACACACTGGCCAATAATCAAAACGATAATTAACTTGGCTAACTCTTAATGCTCTGATTACGGATCCACATTTGGCACTTCTTGAATGTGTCCTCTTAAAGGCCGGGCCATGCCGTCTCGGGCCGTATTGCTGGTGGACATTTGCTATAGCGTTGAACAACTGTTAAAAAGAGCTACGAAGCTCGACGGTTTCTTCCAGCTTGAACAAAAAAACGGACTGCCGTTGTGTATCGAATTAAGCTAAAGATCCCCCGTATAGCCTTAACAGACTAGCGTTAAGGGCTTAATAAACGTCCTGACGACACGAAGTAATGGGCGGCACCATATCTGGCCGCCTTTGTCTCTCTACACGCTGCGCCAGGCTGAGTCGACTTAGGTGGGGGCCTCGAGACCAGTTCAGAAACTCTGTGGGAATCTAACTCGGGTGGCTGGGTTCATAGCCCAGCGCGCTAACCGCCACACTACCGCCACCCACTATGTATGATGTGTACCCACACCATCCGGGCACGCGTGTGATGCAACGGATGCCACCAAATATCAACGAGAAAAGAGCATCGGCCCTTCCCAACGGGAGATTCGGTGGACCCGGCAGAGATTTTTTTCTTCTTTTATTAACATAGATGGGAGCCGTGTGAAGTAGGCTTATGTTTCTCTGCTAAAGGGTGGCAGCAGGTGGAATGTTGGCTGTAGCGCGCAGGAAATGGAAACCAGATGCGGCAAGGTGAGGAGACAGGATGGAACGGGTGGAAGGGCATGGTCGTGCCGCGTGCCGAGGAGGCATTGGAAGGGGTCGATGCCCTCACTGGCCGCTGACCCCGTAGGAACGCAAGCCAGGAGTGAGCAAGTGACGACACTGGGACTTGTCGAAAATGGCCAGGGTCTAAGGCCAAATTCAACCCATATGGCGGGAAAATGTCAGGATGGAATCCATTCTGAAACCCAGCCAGAATGAATTAACCCTTCGGAGCACCTAAATGGAACCTGCTTTTGCCGACAGGATGAAACTTGCAAAAAAAAAAGGCAATGCCGGTTTCTGTTTGAAAACAAAAATTTGAGCGCTCGGTGATGTATTTGATTTTATGGTGTTCTATTTAATTAAAACGAACTTATAATTATGAAACATGACGTCGATTTATGTTATTTTATGGTAAATACGGACCACGATGTGGGAATGTTTAATGTAGCATGCAATTATATTTGAAATAAAATAAAAAAATAATCCTTTCAAATTATCAACAAATACTGTGTTATGGAAATATGCATGAAAAAGTAGCATACATTTTATGATTTGAAAGTAAACCCAATTCATGTGTATACATGCAAACTGTATAACCTACACAATGATCCGTTCAATTTGAAATACATACCCACGTAATTTTACATAACCACCAGTCTGATCTTGTTGCTGCCGTTGCAAGAACGAAATGTGGCGTTAATTGTTGTCAACAAAGGCTCTGACTGTAAGTGTTTTACGACGATGTAACGTAACGCTGAAGTGAAATAGAGGTTGACATGCTATTGTGATGTCGGGTGAGAAGATTGTAGACAGGCAGTTCAATTAAGATGAACCTTCAACACGATTCACTTCATTTTTCAAGGTTGCGTTACGGTAGCGTGTGTGCATTTTTTTTCTTAATATCGTGAATGTGTACCGGTTATTGAAAAGCCATTGCTTTTGAGAATTCCTTCTCGCTCTCACCGTTTATTCTAATTCACAACAATCGTGAATACCATTCCAAACGTGTTAGCCTCGGGCTCCGTCATTGTGGGTCCTTGTGCATTACGTACCCCCTTAAGATTCGACATTTGCGGCATTGTTAAACATCTTACTGCGGAACATTTAAAACCGTGCGTGTCACGGTTTCTTAAGCACAGTCGTCAACAAATACACTTTTGTCAATCTCACGAGACAACTTGAAAATATTGGCGATGAAAAAAAACCCACATGGCTTTAGAACATTAAAACCTGGGATGAAGTTTGTCATGTGCACGGAGCAGTTTCTTTAAATACAGTAGGCCCTCTATGCTCTCACCAGGGGAACATATGAACTTATTGCACTCATTATTTAGCTTCTGTTGAGCGAACGTGGCGCTGCACACTTCTCTCCGTCTTTTGCCAACGGTGACATTTGTCAGCATAATGAAACGAGCCTCGTGCCACGACTCTAATTAGCTCTGGTTGTCTATTGTTAACATTTTTAAAAAAATTACTCCCACACTGGAGACGTTGTCGCACTGCCTTGAGACTAATTTTCGTTGGCTTCAGGCCTGCAGCAGTCTCCTGTGCATCACGCATTCGCTCAGACTTTCTGATAGAGACGAGGCCTCCTTGTGATGTGCGCATGACATTACCACGTGTCTGAGCCGCCCAGATCTACAGCTGGACGGCTGTCAGACCGTTTCAGCTACGAGCTGTCGGAGACTGCAGAGAGTCTGTCAGCTGGCGCACAATGTTATTGACTGTCCTCGCTGCTCTAGCAATGACCACCTCCCCCCCCCCCTCCAGCACTAGGCGTGCGCGCGTAGATGCGCGTAGCTGGGGCCACGCGTGTTCATTTGGGGGGGGGGGCTGGGCGGATGTGAAGCAGGCGGATTTCATTTTAAATATATATTATTATTTTATGAGAGCCACACCTTCCGGTCAAAAGGTGAGGAGGGATTTTTCCTTAATCTGAGCGGATAATGCAGCAGATGAGATCAAAGCTCGGTTTTGATTCTTGGGGACGGGATAATGCTTTGAATCCAAATGCAGCTGAGAGCAGAGCAGGGGGAGATGTGAATTATTTTATTTTTTTTCGCCAAACTCGCGGCGCAAATGTAAAGTGCAGCGTGCGGTGCAGCCCCCGCGGTCAGCCAAACAGACTCTGGCCTCAGCACATCAACATTTAAGCCTCCACCCTTTGGGTGGCAGGAGAGAAAAAGAAAAAAAATGTGCAATGATATCATGGATTGCTCTTTTGCTGGGAAAAGGTTCATCGGATGCGGTACAAGGAGGCTACTCGTGCCTCCTTGTGAGGCGTAGATCTATTGCTAATAACATTCAAATAAGGTCAGCAGATATCTATTATTTTATTATGGCGGCACGGTGGACCAGTTGGGTAGCGCTGTCGCTTCACAGCAAGAAGGTCCCGGGTTCGGATCCAACCTCCCGTGCCGGTCTGTGTGGCGTTTGCGTGTTCTCTCTCGCCGTGTGCGCGTGGGTTTTTGTCGGGTATTCCCGTTTACTCCCACCGTCCAAAAAATGCTGCTTAGGTTAATTGGCCTGCTGAGTAAATTTCCCTCCCCCACCCCCCGAGTGCCACGAAATATTCTCGTGTCACATCCTCGGTAGAGCCCTGTCTTATGCCCCGTGTCCGCCAGGATAGTCTCTGCCCCCCTCCCCCTCCCGCGACCCTGCACAGGATTCAGCGGGTATTGGTAATGATGACGATGAGATATCTTTTGAAGATACGTTGCCTTAATAATATGAAATGTGGCATCGGCAAAGGGGTTGGGAGAGGATTAAACGCCTGTCGTCATTACGTCTGAGCAGCTTATTTTTATAAAGTCAGAAGCAGTGAAACGACACCAATGAGGAATAACGCACAACGGTAGAATACGATGCGCTAGATGTGGGTAAATAGACCTTGCAGGATAGAGAGATTGGGGAAAACAAAATTGCACCACGCCTCGTGTCTGTTCTTGAATAGAGAATCATCCGTGGTACACCTTGGGTTTCCTCTGGCAGCCCACGTTGCATACTTGAGAATGAAGGGAATGTTGAATAATACGTGACGTTTCAAGTAATGGACCAGGACTCCATTCTATAACGCCACAGAAACAGCACAATTGCTGTAGTTCAAATTATAGAATTTTTTTTTACTAAAAGTCTGCCACCAATTTTTTTAAGGCATGTCTTTAAAAAAAAAGGTCATATACTGATTGCTAAGCCATACAATTTCCAGCACAAAAGTACTTGGTCCAATCTGACTATCAAATTATGATGAGTGCGAATGAAATTAAATCTAAAATACTGTATGGAGCGTAAAGTTGGGCGATTCCTCGGTCAAATCATCCAAACTCAACTTTGCAGAAACATCTGCGCCAGTTTACGACGGCATCCCGGCAACGTTATTGTGTCGTTTTAACACAGAAACAAGATAATCGTTAAAGACGATTAGTACAGATTAGGTCCGCAAATCAGTACCAGTGCAATCCACTCAGTTGCGCAGAGCAGGAGGCTGCAGTGGTGACCACTCGGAGATCCAACCGGAACAGATGCTGAACTATCGACTGGGAGGTGGCTGCCCAGTGCAACCTTCAGTTTTAAGGACTATTATTTAGGGCCATGTGGAGGTCTTGGTGTGTAATCTCCTGTAATGAATCTGCGGAGGACAACATTGCTGTGCAAATATTATATTGGGTCGGATTTAATGTCTTAAAGTCCGGTATTGGTACCCGTTTATAATTAGAACTGTGGAGGCATAATTTCATCTTTGTATTAATTGCTGAGCGAGTTTGTTTATTTAACCTTTTAAGTTTATACGTTTGATTGCGTTGGTCAGTTCGAACTTTTTTATCGCAGGAAATCCTCCATCTAGAGCTTGCAACCTCACTGGGTACTTTGTGCTGTAACAATAAATAGCAAACTATCGATGATGACATTGTTAAATTTTTTGCATAAAAATGTTGCTCGTGTCTGTTAATTTTTATTTCTATCAGTTGGCTCCTTAGTTTTTGTGTGTTCTTGTTTTCCACAACCAAAATACCAAGCTACGTTTAACGTTTACTGGCATAGTCAATTATATATTGTAATCTGGATAATATATATATCGTTACATCGGCACGATTGTGTAACAAAGCTGACTTTATTTAGATGTTAACTGTAATACGTTCTCAATTTCACGTGCGGCTCAATACACTTACCGATGTCAGGTCAAAATAATTTCCGACTGCTTAATCCGTGTATCTACTGTAAGATATACACCCAGAATCGCACATGAGAAAAATGTAATGGCATACTCTTAAGAATCGGAGAGATATGTCGTGCAGCATTTAGCCTTGAGTGATTATAGAAAGCTATAATAAAGTGTAAAGACGGTCCCACTTCAAACGGACTCGGTTGAAAGCCCTCTCTCTACCTGAGCCCTGATGAAGTGAAAGGATGTGCATGGGACAGCGTGAGTTGAGGAATCGGAAAAAAAAATAGAGAGAGAGAGAATAATGGAACAGCTTTGAGCCGTGAAATGAAAGTGGCGAAGCTGAAACACGGAATGCGTCCGTGACGAGGCATTGCATTGCGAGGGCCTCCAACAGACGCTGCGCTCACAGCGAGCAGCGCGGCACGCGCGTGAAAACCCAGGAACACCGCGAGCAGCTCGGAGATTCAAATTAAAATCTTGCTCGCCGAAGCTCTTTGGGAATTTCAGGTGTCATTCCGTGTGTGTGTATTCTACATAAAATGCACATGGCAATTTAAATATATATTAATTATACTATCAATGCGGGCGGGGGGGGAGAATTAGTTTGGGCTGCTCATTAATTTGTTAAAGTCTGTTAATTAAGGAGAGTTCTAATTTTGAATCAGTCTAGTGATTACGAAATCGACCAAGAGTTCAAAAGCCCCAATTTTCTTTATCGGTCAGTGATGAGAGGTTTTTTTTTGAACCCTTCAGTTGTTGCGTTTGATGACCGTACGAGTAATGAGTATAGATGTCATGGAACGCTTCAAAAGCACGCATGGGAATATTGATAACGAAATATGGTGATTGAAACGTTGTTCAACGGCCCAATGCGACAATGTTAACGTTCGGGACAGAATTTAGGAGAACGGGTGGTGCAGTGGTAACATCTGCACCCCGCAGACAGGAAGTCCTGGCCTAGGCTGTTCGATTACTACCTCGGGGTGCCTCTCTGTGGCGTTTGTGTATTCTCCCCCCTGTTCTCCATGGGTTTCTTCCAGCTTCTCTGTTTTCCTCCCATAAATAAAAATACGTGTATACTCACTAGTTTGCCGATAAACAGTGCCTGGCAAATGTTGGCGCCGGCTGCCTGCGCGGCTGCCTTCCTCCTCCCCACGCCTCCGTGGTATCCGCGCGCCTCTCAATCCGTCTCTCGTCCGTGGAATTGTCGTACGTTACGAGTAGTGTTATCCGCTCACAATGCACTGGACGTGACCTCCAAGTGTTGGTCATTGTCGTGGATGTGTTTTTGTGCGTGCAAGTGCAGCATGCAATGATGCGCTATTACGTCGCTCAATTTGGTCAACATTGAGCGTGGAAATAATGGTCACTTCTGACTCATTCGGCAGGATGCTGTTTGGGGCATTGGTGAGTGTGGTGGAGTTGCCACCTCCTGAAGGGCAAATTGATACTATGGGCATGTTTCTCGAATCCACGTGGCTCTGTCCACCCAGCAAGGATGATGTTGCCTCGATTACCGGGTTATGTACGGTTTGGTAAAGTGGGTGTCCCCACCTTGTCGGAAATGTAATAATAATGCCACTTGTAGAGCGCTTTACGTATTGTCAGTGTGGAAGAGTAGACTCTCTCTAAAGCAGTAGTCACCAAACCAGTCGATAGCGATTGACCAGTGGATCACAGACTCGTGAACAATTAATCTTAATTTAACCATGTGGGCATAATTGCAACACCACGCAGTGTAGACGTATATTAATGGGGAATCAATTTGGGAGTCGATTCTGGGACCGATTCGGGACTCGATCAAGACTCAAAACATCAATAATCGAGTGATTTTGTTGTTGTTGTTGTTGGAGACCACTGATATCGAGTCACTCTACTGGAGGAACATTCACCTCCGATGGCATGAACAAGTAATGTGTTGCTGATGTGCCGTTCTCACCACAGCTCTGTGGGTATTGGTAATGATAAGGATACCATTCATAACGCGTAATGCAAATTGCATGGCTGGTCATGGATGAGACCTGGAGGCGTAGCGAGGAAACTGCAGGGATTGGGGGAGTCAACCGGCGCCAACCCGCCAGACACTGTTTGCTATATATTATGATTTTTTTAATCGACCAATTCATTAATGATTATTGTCATTTTTTTTATTGTGGGAGGATACGAGAAAAGCAGAGAACCCAGAGGAAATCCGGCTACAACAGGAGGAGAGAATACACAAACTCCACACAGAAAAGCGCATGTGTTGAGAATCGAACTTCCTTGGGCAAAGCTTTCTTTCTGTGAGGCACAGATCTTACTGCTGCAGACATCCTGCCACCTAATATCTCACTCGCACAATAATGACAGCTTCGATCCAAGCGGTAAATATAAATCGTACCATCCCTGTGATTGGAGCCAGACATGGGTTTTATTGGAAGAAGGTAATCTTGACAAGGATGGCTCGCGTAGTAATAATAATAATTGCACTTCTCGCGCTTTTCACCCGAGGGTCACACAGAGCTGCACGGAGCTGCGGAGAGAACGGCACAACAGCATCAGGAGAGTTCAACTGAAAGTCAAATAGTGGCAATAAATCATAGAAGGACATAAAATAAGCGATAAAAACCATTCTTCAACAAATAAGAAGGAATAAATATTCCCGAGCAAGCGCAGGTCGGCAGCGAGCCATCATCCTGGCACGACAACAGTGAGCCGCATTAACAGTCCTCGACATAGAACTTGAAAGCCGTATGGAACAAGTAAGTCTTGAGACGAGATTTAAAGATGCCCAGGAACTCAGCTGATCGAATCTCTAATGGAAGGGAGTTCTAGAGTCTGGGAGCAGCGTGCGAGAAACTCTGTCACTCATCAAATGGAGGTGTGATCTGGGCACATGCAGCAAGCCCGTATTGGAGGATCTAAGTTGTCGTGTTGAGGAGGGTGCCTGAAGGAGGTCACGGATGTATGTCTGAGCAGCGCCAGTGAGAGCATTGTGGATGAGGAGTTGAGATTAAATTGACTTCGTTTATTTATCGCTTTGTTTTTATACGTTGTTACGTTGGTCAGTACGAACGTTTGTGGCCTCGCATGAATCCCGCATCTAGAGCTTGCAAGCTCACCGGGTGCTTTTAAATGTAATAAGAATCATCTGAGTTGTTCTGGGATTCAAGGAAAACTTGAATATGCCATCGAGGGAATGAATGGTCACTCCACTTGCGGTGTCGGACTCTCTTTGTGTGGCAACTGTGCAGCCCTGAAAGTGCTCGCTACGTGCCCCTGCTGGTGGAAGCGCCTCGACCGGAAGGAGCCGCGGACAGTCACACTGGCCAGACGGCTTGGCAGAGGTGAGAGTTGCTCACACTTTACCCCACCAAACGCAAAGCTGCTGATGAAGCCATTAATACTGCTGGGTGGAGAGGTACAGAAGGAGTTTGTTGTTGGCGGATTAAACAATTACCTATCCATGATTACCCGGGTTGGCTGGTTGATCCTCGGTGGTTGAGCGTTTTGGAGCAGAATTGTATGGCTCGATGGCCATCAAGATGCCCTCCTATTGTAGTCGGAGGGTCTTCGGATCGCTGTTTGGCTGGAACCTCAGCGCAGACCTCATAACTAAGGGAGGTTCTACCAGGAGTTCTGGACTCCCGCTGACGCATTTAAGTGATTATGTCTTTACATGTTTAGTTGTTTAGCATCCCTAGACCGTGTATGCACTGTACAGGTACTCTGAAGGTAATCCATCGCTCAGCCACAGTAAGAAACGTCTCAAACGCATTCTGAACTTTCTGCCTGTAAATGTTTGCTTAGTACATAGGCAACATTCACACAACACCCAAAAGCATATAATTTATTTTATCGACAGCGAAGACAATCGCAGCAATAAAGTGACACTGTTGAGGAAATGTTTTATACCTGCTACCAATTAGAGACCTGATGAATGCTTCGCAAAGCTGCTCTCTCGGGACAGCCGCGTCGATCGCTCCCTCTCCCTCCATCGCGACGATTCACCTCACGGGAGCTTTGTGTTAATCACACACGACACACGCACAAAGCGCCTGAAGATGCCTCCAGCGTGCGAGGCGAAACGTCGCGATGGAGGGAGAGGGGGAGCGATCGACGCGGCTGTCCCGAAAGAACAGCTTATCGAAGCAATCGTCATGCATCGAGCCGTGAAGCCCTTCATAATTACAATTAGAGACCTTCCAGTGCTCATCTTTCACCATATGATAGAGTGCACTAACATAGTGTATAGCCATCAAATATAGTCAATGGACTACATCTTGAAAATGGTTCATAGCAAGGCTATCTTAAAGGCACTCTCAGTATAGAGAGTATACTCTCGCCATTGTTCCCGTGTCCCAGTGTGATTGCCATCGCTGTGCAATTATAATCTGGAAGAGGACACATTTCAGTTAGCGCCATAGCAGCCGACCAAAGGACACAGCCTGACATCAAGGTTACAATTTCGATGGTGCTTTCAATGTGAGAGATTTTTTTTTAATATATATAAATCCTATCTCACGTAGGCCTGTGTTTGTTCGGTCGCTCCACCGATCCCATCGCTGGCGTGTCCGCGTGGCGTCGAGAGAAGCCTCTCGTGCAGCGGGAAACGACGAGACAGAGCGAACACTCATCTGCCTGTGGTTAATCATGTGAGGCTGGCTTAACTGAGTGGCCACGCTGCCTGCGCATTAATTAATAGAGTGTTTGACACAGCATAGGCACTCATTACAATCCTCGTCGGACTAATGAGGGCCGAGATTGAATTTTCTGTCAGTTCCAATTGGCAGCGAAGGCACACGCGCATTGATACGCGCCCTCAATAGGCGCCACTTGATACGAACAATGGAGGGCTCTTAGGCGGAACAAGTTTTGCGGTGAAATTGCGCCATTGTCCGTTTAACTCTCGGCAGCAATGATGCTGCACGGGACGCCAGCCCCGCTGTAGAGCTTCGCACGCCGGACGGACTATCCGTCCATTTTTATTTTCAGTGTCTTGCTTCACAGCGATCGCAAGCGACTGCCTTGAATGTCTGTCGAGGAAGGGGATCGTGAAAGTATTTAATTACGCGCGTTCGTATCGACATAATAATCGTACTGCTATGAAGTGATTTTCATCCGAGGGTCACAACGCGCTGCACGCAGCTGTAGATAGAACGGCATGTCAGCAAATGAAACGACAAGAACGGCAAATCGACAAGCTCTATAAAAGCTTCAGCGAACACCTGTCAATGTGCGTGATATGCCCTCCCCTCCCACCCCCAAGAAGAAGATGTTACAGAATTACTTCTGAAGGAATTTCAAACGGTCACGTTTCTCGCACTGGGTGCTCATGTTTTACATATCCCGCAAGACGTGTTCAGAGTGTCATTGAAACGCAAACGTCTGCTTCTCGGAGCTGCTAAAGGTTGAGGTGGTGAAGGTGCAGCCCTGCAATGCATGGTCTCCAGTGGATACACTTGGCTCACTCTTCAATGCTGGCCAGATATTTTTTTTTAGCCGAAGCTTAGAATGTTTTATCCGGTTGATATCAGTAACTCACTACACGTGTTACGAGTAGAAAAGGTTTTTTTTTTTGTTACCATTTATGGCAATTCTACAGGTGTTAAGATCTTAAAACGACCAAATAGATACTTTTCACAAAGTGTCTAGTTTACAAAAGCCACACATACTTGTGGCGAAATTTGGTAAAAACCTTTTTTTACTCGTTACATGTGTACACTGGCAAAAAGTACCCATAGCTTAAACAGCTCGACCTGAGCTACTAAGCATTGATATTGCATTGTCCTGAGCTGATTGCCTTTTGGCAACATCTGGCTAACACTGACAATCAGGCAAAACAAAAGCCATGTCTGGTGTTGGCCAATCAGTTTGAAGGAAAATGCAAATGTTATCAAAGCTTCCTGTTTGCATATTTCGCCACGAGTAAATGGGGCTTTTGCAAACTAGACACTTTGTGAAAGGTGTCTGTTGGTGTTTAAAGATCTTAACACCTGTATAATTGCCAGAAATGGGAAAAAAACCTTTTCAACTCTTGACATATGTACACTGGCAAAAAGCACCCATCACTACACGTGACAATGTTGTTTCTTCAGAGCTGGTTACCCATATTCAAACTCAGCATCTCAGTGGTGCCGGCTCGGCCTTCTCACGAGGGTCACGATTAACTTTTGAGTCACCTTGCCCACGTCTCTCAAAATACTTTCAAATATCTGCTGTATGAACAAAGCCTTATAGCGTAGTGCCACCTAAGATCGGCAAACTTCAGTCTCCAGGATGATCCGCAAAAACCTACATCAGAACATTGACCCTGCTTTCTGGAAGCGTATAATTTACGCGTTCGCTTCGTACTGTGCGTACGAGTCCGTACCTGGATTTTAACACGAAACAAACGTTTAGCTGTCTTTCCGAGTTTCAGTGGAGCTGGCCTCTTTGAATAATGCATTGAGGAGGCTGTGGAGGTCTTCCCAGAGATCGTGTGCTCTGAAGAGAATGACTCCTTGAATGCGTCGGCGTCGGGTGGACGAAAGTCGTTCGGAGAATATAACAACAAATGGAAAACGTCCCTGCGATGAGAGTGGACACAAACGTAAACTTGCGGGCTAATGAGTGAGCAGATGGATTACAGTTTACGTACAAGTGAACCCCACCGCCGCCCGCCCCCCCCCCTCCAACCCCTTCCTCCTTTTTAAACTTCTGCAGGGCCCACGTGTGCCTTCGCCACAATTGTAAAGACCACATCAAACACGGCGGAGTTTGGAAATGTTTTGCCAATTGTGCTTGTCAGCACGTCCATGCCAATGACATGTTATCCCTAAGATCGCCGTTGTTTTGCCAAAACATTTTCGGCCAGCGTGTGAAGTGGGTACAATGACAGGATGTGCTGGGTGGAAACACTCTGGCAGACAAAGGGGGATATTGAAGCCATGGCCATTTGCACAGCTGCTAAGTTCCTGCCAGCCGAGAAAACATCCTCCAAGGTCCAGCGAACCGCCGGAGAAGCTGAGCACATGGGATGACGACGATGATGATCATAGAGCGCCGTGCGGATCTCATGGAACTGAGGCACGCAAGCAAGGGGGTGATTGCGAGCGATTGTATGCAAGCAATGCAGCCGTGCGCGGCGGTCCACGCGCGTTCCCACGTGAATGGGCACGCGGCGAAACAGAATGAATGGACGATTGGTGTCCAGAGGTGGGACTGATGGTGCTGCTGCTGCTGCTGCTGCTAAATGATAATGATAATTTTCACTGTTACGCGAAATAAACGTTTTGTTGTTTACCAAAGTATCAATTGCACAAAAGGGTGAGAAATCAATACCGGATATTGATTGGTATTAGCACTTTTTGTTTAGCGCTTTTTGTGTTGCAACAAAAAATGGTAGATAATGTGTGTTATCTCACATGTCCATAAGACCATGTTATGTTGTTTATATCTCATCTCATTGTCAGAAACCGCTTAGTCCCGTACAGGGTCGCGGTGAACCGGAGCCGATCCTGGCAGACACAAGACACAAGGCAGGGATATACCCACGATAGGACGCCTGCAAGCCAATTAATCTATGCAGCGGCATGTTTTTGGACTGAGGGGGAAAACGGAGCACCCAGCGAAAACCCACGCGGACACGGGTAGAGAACATGCAAACTCCACACAGAAAGCACCTGAGCCGAGATTCGAACCCGGGACTTCTTGCTTTGAGCCCACTGGGCCACCGTGCATATGTTGTTGATATGCCGTTGTTATATATGATATGCCGTTCACATGTCGTTGTTGCCGACATGCCGATCTCTCCACAGCTCCGTGCAGCGCTTCGTGACCCTCGGGTGAACATCGCTGTGGAAGTGCACTGATTATTATCTCCACTGATGTGCCTGTGAATGAGCGGCTGTTGTGTACGGTTCCGCTGCGTGTGTTTGAGAAGACTGTGTCATTTCGTCGCCGAGGTCGGTAACGGCAAGCGGCCAGCAACAAACAGCACCGCGAGACGTTGAGAAGGGATCAGCGCGAACGCGCT
The DNA here is from genome assembly GCA_036362905.1 of Mordacia mordax. Lineage (NCBI taxonomy): Eukaryota > Metazoa > Chordata > Hyperoartia > Petromyzontiformes > Petromyzontidae > Mordacia > Mordacia mordax. The sequence continues at coordinate 16,775,208 of JAZEWT010000015.1, forward strand.
CGTTGACTCGAGCGAGCCTCATCGCTGTTATGAGTGGCTGAGCAGAGACGACGGCAGGGAGGGCGCCGGTGCTGGGGAGGAGGCGCAATCGTTAATTGTTGCCGAGGTGTGCTCTGGGCGAGACCATACCGTCCCGTGGACGGGGTCCTCAGCCAGCGTGGAGGAATCCGTGAGCTTGCTCTTCCCGAGGAGACAGCACCAGCAGCTACTCGTAGCGGAGGCTTCCTCGGTGCTCAGGTTCTCAGGTGAAAAGCTTGCAGCTGATTGGCTGGTGCAGTGGGAGTGATGATGTAATCCCTAGCGGCCACTGTCATTCCCAGAGTGATATCTCGAAGACTCAGGCATTTGCTGGTTGCTGGACTTGTGGTACATTACGCGAACCACTGCATCATTGCTATCAATTGTAAAGGACATTCTCCAGATTGAGACATTAAAAAAAAAATAGTTTTAAGCAAAAAGTTAGGCGTGCTTCGTATAATCCTCCTTCATATATTTATTTCTTCACATTAAACATGTGTTCAAATAGCCCATTGATTACATTGTGTCCTGGGAAGGGTGTTGGTTTAATAGAAGCAAATAATGGAGCGGTTTCAACATTCACAAAACTACGGTTGAAAGGGAGGTGTTACACCATATTGTGACTACACACATTGTTGGAGTGCGTCTTACTTTATTCCAGTGCCTTTTATCCGAATAGGACAAATGACAAGGTGCAAACTAATAGTTCCGAAGTAACAAACGACATTAGCTGCAGGTTTCTTACTTTCAATCTCCTTCTTAAAGATGCTCGAGTCTCCTCGCGTATGTCTGCACTCCCTTTAAATCTGTCCCCCTTGGCGTCACATGTTGATACAGCGCGTGCATCGGGCGTGATGTGAACCCGTGCGTTATACAATCCGAAACGGCCGTCTCGCTCATAACGCGCGTGACTTTATATTGCAAGCAAGCGTAGATCGCGGATTCAATCGTCGATATTAACTGTACAGATGCGCCCGTGGAACCATGTGTGCGAAATGCTTAAATGCATTTTAAAAGCTCTCTGGGTCATGTGGGTCTCCTAATCGTAAAGCCCCATGCTCAAGGGTTGCCAGCACCTTTGGCTTGTGGGTCAGTGTTTTTTTTTCCACCCATTGCATGTAGGCGCAGTCACAGACTGGCGTGCCGGCGCACGAGCTGCGGCGGTGCGTGCGGGCTGCGCCGTTTATCCGCAAAGTGGCATTGGCATTACCGCGTTAGTGACGCCGTGTGAGAGTGCACGAGGTAGCCCGGTGGGACCGCGCGTCTTTTGAAGAACATTACTCACCACCTGCATCCATCTGGATCAAAAGTTGTCGCGAGGTTAATGGGCCATGTGACCGGTTCGAGCCGAGTGGAACAACCGTGGTGTTTACTCGCTTTCACTCACGCGCGCACCAAGACGATGGCACTCTAAGATTAGCCTCGGCGAGCTGCCCGGGTCGAGCGCTGTTAGCGAGAGCCTCTTTGGTAGTGCGCCCATCGCACCGCACGATGTATCCGTCACCACAAGCCTCTATGATTCGTGGCTGCCAGGGAGCGAGCACCACCATTGTAGCGCATCCGATGCTCACCGTGGGTCGACCCGACCTGTGCGACGACCAGACTGCCAATTATCCTCGCAGCGCAGGCTCGACAATGTTGTAGGAGCGCGGGGTTGCCAGCAGCTATTCCGCGACAGTCGAATAGCGCTCTCGGGTGAGAACAACGGAAAGCGCGAGCGGCTCGATTGCGACAACATGTTGCGCTTTACGAGCCCAAATTATGTGGCACTCGCTCCAAAATGTTGCGCGTGGCCCCGTGCGACGTCGCCTCCTCGTTCCCAGCCACCGCTCGCAAATCGCACGGCGAACGAAGCACGCCGTGAGCTGCGAGCGCACAACGTCAATAAACGTCTGCACGGTAATTCGCAGGTACTTTAACTTAATATGTGGTGCTAAAGAATTTCCAAAGAGGCTTTGCGTCGCGTCCGTGAGAATGACAGGAGCCGTCATTTTTTCATGGTGGGATGGGCTCGCCGGGCTAGGAACTGGTCACGGTGGCCCCACTACAGCCGCGGGTCTCGGGGGATCCTTTAACGTGTGCGGGCGGACGGGAGTGCCGGGATTAACGTCTTTTCCACTTCCAACTAAGTGCAGAGAGGTGAGCAAGGGCCCGCCCATGTTTGTTCTTGTTTGATTATTTGTGGTTGTTGCTCGAGAGACTCTGCTGCTCGTAGGGTTGTTGTCAGGGAGCCCGAACGAATTTGGGACTTCCTGCCACGAAAACATCTGCGAGAGGCATGGCATACTGATGCGCAATTCCTAACGAGGTGGAGCGATTTGGCAATTAGTTTGCACTTGGAGCGTTTACGGAGCTAATGGTGAAAAATGTCAGCGACTCCTTTTTTATTTCGATATGTATATAGTCTGATTAGATTTTATGTCGGAAAAGGAATTTAACTGGCAAAATATAATCCATCTTCGTTACAGACTAGAAGTCGTGAAAATGGACAATTACGTTGCTACTTGTTTTTCTTAAAATGTGTTTTTCGCAATTGGCATTTGAGGAATATAATATTATTCATACTTGTAAGCGTAGACATTATGCCCACGAATCAAATAGTTTAACACCAAAAGAATATATTTATTAAACTTGAGCTATTATGAGATGGACTATACTAATGCGTGTGCATTCGTATGGCGTAGACATAATAAGCTTGATTATGCCTCCCACGTGGGAGGAGAAACGCTCGACATGGCTATTCCCAAAGATCAGCTTTAAACAGCAACTCTCAGACTGGAAAAGTGAACACCAATCCATGTGCATCGTCGATATTAGCCGGCGTGTAGTGTAGTGATAACGCTGTGACGTTGTCAACACTATAGAAACTTCAGATTAAGTGTGCCGCCGTAATTTACTTAAAATGACATCTGCACGAGTGTACGATAATATAAAAATCTACAAATGCAAATATATCCAGTTGTAAGACAAATGTATAACTCGATTATGTGTGATATTTACGTGTTCATACTATATACACATCTCATTTGGCAGCGCTGTCAGATGTATTTAATCATCGGTTAATAATTGGTTAATTACAGCAGTTTTTTTGAAATACACAATACAAATATCCCCCCGAACAGCCTTAACCGACTTTAAAGGCGAAAGTGCTGTTAGCGAGTACCTATTGGTGGGTGGCCAACACCACGCGCGCCACCTTTGCCTTCTCGGCGGTAAAGTTTACACACCGCACTCGGTACTCATTTGAGGCTGAGACGACCTAGGAGAAGCCCAGGACCGGTTCAGAACATCATCACCGGTGTCGGCCGCGAGAGGGAATCGACCTCGGGTCATCGGGTTCACAGCCCGTTGCGATCTCCGCTTGCCACGTACAAGCAATGACAAAGCTGTGCCGTATAGCCGCTGCAAACTCCAGGGTCAAGTGCCCCCCCTCTTTTTTTTAGCGAGCACCTATGAAGGCAGACATGCCACACGAAGGGGTCGATGGCCAGCACCACGCCAGGCCACCTTTGCCTGGCGCCAATGTTTACTTACACACACACACGCGTAAAATCCTTGACTTTGATTTGGGCATCATGCCGCACGTAGATAGCGTCACCTGCTCCGAGTCGTGTGGCCTTCTGGGCGGTGTTGGTGGTTTAAACCAGAGCGCCAGGCAGTATTTTTTCGCAAGCGGACTAACAAACAAAAACCCCCCACATGAATAAAATAAAGCAGAACAATATCACAGATGGTATTTGCATACCGCTCCGGTAAAGTAGTTTTGCAACGACCGTACTAATATCACCACGGCATTTAAATTCCACGAGTAATTAGACACTAATTAAAGTCATGCATCAATAAGAGATGATATCGGAGAAGAATGAAAAAAAAAGTTCAGCAAGAGAAACACCAAGTCTGCACCTGTTTACCGCAAAGACCCTGAGCATTTTATCAAAGGCATTAATTCCCCTCTAATTCCACGACAGCTATTCAAATTTTTTTGCCTCATTTGCATGAAAATTGCCTGCCTGCCGTTATGAAAAGGCAATCGCTCATTAATACAGTAATTTTGTAAGAAAGAATACGAGAAGGCGGTGTCTCTGGGGCTTCCAATCTTGCCGGCAGATGCCGGCATCTCAGGGCTGGGATTAGCAAGTGGGGCTGAGCAAAAAGACCCTCTTCTTGCCACTCCAAGCACATTGTGCGCTTGTCCACGCACGAGAGTAAGCTGGGTGACAGCAGGCATAATAATCCATTATATCCCAGCCTGATACACGGAAAATAATTAGACCAAACAATGCGATGTCTTCCGAGTGTAAGGACACTTTTGGGCCCAGCTCGATGACTGCTACTTAACATTAAATTCTATAATTGAGCTCTGCGGTTAATGACATTTTGTAAAAAAAAAAACGATAACTTATCGCGATCCGATTCAGGAAACTTTACAATGAGTGTAATCATCCCTGAAGTATGGATAAGCTTCTTAGATATGTTTTTTTTTTAAATCTACAATTATTATTGGCTTTGCGAGTTGCGTGTTCGAGAGCAGCGGCGAGTAATTTCCCAGTGAGAGAGCATTTATTTCCACATGACCGTGTTTAAATAATAATACTAAAGTTTAACAAAAAATGTCAACGGACCATCTGAGACGTGACGTGACCAAACTTGCACAAACATGTTTTTTTCACTAATGGAAATACAAGAGAGCAGAATCAGAATAAAATGTACAAACGCTTACGGAACATGACTGGAATTCAAGTATCAAACTAAGATTAATATGATAATGAAAACTTGTGCCATGTGTTCAGATAAAAAATTTTGAAAGCCCAGTGAAACCCGTTGTAAGGCAAACATCAACCCATTAGAAAAATCTGTTACGACCTATAATCATTTAATAGCGCACGGAGGCTTTCAGATCAGTGCATAATTCATTAATCTTTCAGTGAAGTTTACAACAGAGCAAGTTTCTACCCTTGGAGACGCTACCAAATTTCTACACATTTTTTTTGAATTAGAATTGCAAGCTGTACGGATGATATTGATTGCTTGACTGGCGACCTTCGAGGACTAATATTCTGCATTTTCATAATATAATATACCATAGAAAGTTATCCATTTCCTAGGATTAGAGGACCATTTGTAATCTGTAACACTGAAATGTTCAGTCAATCTGCAGAAGAGCATTTCTTATCCATACCATTGCTGCCTTTCCAATCTTGGCATGGGATTCTTGATGGCAAAAACGATTTTTTTCTTTCCCCCAATTCAACAACGACCATTTGAATGAGCTATTGTTCCGCAAAATAATTTCAATGGGTCAAGCCGAGCAGACTTCGCGCAGACAATACGTTCAACGCGCTTTCACACATGCTCAGGCGCTCGCTGGAGCATCTGGAGCTGACGAGATACTTCCTGCCGCAGACAAACCGCGGTGACTTTTTTTTTCCCCCTCGCTTGCGAGCGATGGCTGTGGTCGAGATTCGAGTCTCCGACCTGCAAAGTGGAAAAGCATGTGCGTGCCTGCGCCCTGGGAACGAGAGGGGCCTGCGGTGGTGGCAGGGGCGGTGGTGGTGGTGTGGACAGGAATTGGGCACAGAACATGAACTCCAATATTGACCAGGCTGTCCGCCCCCCCCCCCCCATTGAAATTGCCGGCTGAGACTTATTTCAAATGTCTACAAGCGCCCCTGGTGTGTCAATTCAGCAAACGTATCTTCTGAATAAGCCTTGCCTGTGAAAAATACAAGAAAGAAGCGGACAATTCTCATCTCATCTCTCATCTCATTATCTGAAACCGCTTAATCCTATATAGGGTCACGGTGAGCCGGAGCCTATCCCGGAAACATAGGACGTAAGGCAGGAATACACCCGACGACGGGACGCCAGTCCATCGCCGGGCGCGGACAATTCTCATTGTGGAAATCGGTAGATACAAATTGTTTATCTGGAGCTGTGTACGGAATAGATTAACGTGAATTTACTTTATCTATGCAGTGATGCAGGTTTTCACGGCTCTGACCGAGTGCTTTACAATCGCACAAGCTGTTGGACGTGGGAGATGAAGCGGGGAGCGCTCGACACGGCTATCCTGAGAGAAGAGCAGCTTCGGAAGCAATCATTAACATCACTGGAAAACGCATCGGCGTGCATACACGCGTAATAATAATAATTGCGTTTATAGAGCGCCTTTCACCCGAGGGTCACAAAGCGCTGCACATAACTAGGTGTCGACAGCGAACTGTTAAAACGGTGAGGAATGAGAGGGGAGTGAACCACGGGTCGAAGGGCTGATCTGGAACATTTAAGCTAACGTAACAGAGTGTCCCGAGCGAGATGTCTCGCGAATAAGACGAAATCCGAACGGAAACTAAAAAGCGTGCAAAGATTCAGCGACAAACTCTCGCCTCGAATTACGGCCCCGAGACCAGGGTGGGAGCATAGCGCTTGGTGAGCCGGTGCACTTAAGAAGTGGTATTGATGACTTAAGGAAAGCAAGTGTATTGCTCGAGAGCGATGAACACCGATGGCTGAGACTAGCGAGAGAGAAGCTTCTGACACAAGGCACAAAGCCGAGAGGAAAACCGCCACTTTTGTGGCGTAATGAGATCAGATTGTGTGTAAGGAGCTTCGCGGATTGTCTCATCTTGGGCCGCGAGAGATGGCTATGACTTGAGATCTTCATCCAGCAGTGGAGAGATCACTGCTGCTTTGTTTTGTCAAACATCTGCTATCCTTTATCTCTGTGTGCAAGAACATTTCTTATTCAATTATTTTCTCATTTCTAATACGGGGGGGGGAGGGGGGGCTAAGTATGAGTTAACTTTTAAATCGAGATATTTATCAGTAAAGATACGCACGTTAGGGTGGCTCTTAAAATCCAAGTTTGTTATTTTCAAGGTTTGGCCTCCAGTTTCAGAATTTATTTGTTAAATTGAAACCAGTGCGTTTCGAGACATTTAATATTTAAACGTTGCTCAACTGGTAATGCCGCCTTATATGCTGTTACATTGGTCAGTTGGAACGTTTGTCAAGTTACAGGCATCCCGTATCCATAGCTTGCAAGCTCACCGGGTACTTTCTGCTCTTATAATAAACACCCATCATCCACATCGGAGACGCAAGAATACCGCGACATACTGTGGGGTTGAACAAAATGAGAGAGCGAGGAATGACTTGTTCCAGGAAAACGTACACATTTTCCAGGACGGCTGCCTAACAGAGGGCAAACGGGGGGACAGGTGGCAACTACGTTAAAAAGTACACCAAAGCAACACCGACAGCCATGGCACAGAGCAGTTGAATTCAACCTTGATTTTTCGCCCCCGATTGATAACAGACGTTGATGTCAAAAAAAGTATGTTGACTCTCGAGCGCTCATTAAAGAAACCAATAATGCGTTAACACTAGAACCAGCAAGGCGAGCCAGGGCTTGACATTCCGTGATCTAGTACTGGGTCGTGAACCGTACTTTCAATACCATTGCTCTGGAGGGCATAGGTAAAGGGAAGAAGAGGGGATCCTGAGTGGGCAGGTGAATGAGTGGGTGAGTGAGTAGTTGAATGATTGGTTAGATGAGTGAGTAGGTGAGTGCCTAGGTGAATAATTGGTTATGTGAGTGCGTAGTTGCATTATTGGTTAGGTAAGTGAGATGATTCAGCCTTATTTTGTTTTTTGTACCGGAACCACGAGAAACGTAATTACCTTCCTCTGTATATTGTAATTGTAAAGGGATGGAATGGCAAGAAAGCGTATCTATTTATCTACGTGAGTGAGTAGGAAGGTGCCTCTCTACATTGTATAGGCACTGAGACGAGGAGGCAGTATCCCGAGCATTTCGGAATTATGAACAAATTAAAAACACCGTATTCCCAGCAAGTAACTTTCAGACAAAAATTAAAATTGAGCGAAGGGTGCGATCAAATAAAACTGAAACTTTTCTTTTCCATAAACGTACTGTCAAATGTATATCTTGTGTAAATTACATTTACAGATGTCATCACAAGCACCAGTGAATTACGCACTACAATTAACGTGCGGTCAATGCTCTTTAAGTCCACTTTTGTTTATTTGGATATATTTCATTAAGATCATGGCCCATTTTATAAAGTCCATGGCAATGAGAAAATGCAATTTTTACTGCAAACCGCGCGTCACAGTAATTTTCTCGTGTGTTTTTTCCAAAGTGTGTCCAGAAGAATTACTTGGAAGGACAAAATATCTGACATCTGAAGCTATTGTCAACTCTGTACGAATAATGTTTACAAAAGGTAAACAAAATAATAATCTTCAATGCCGTCTACTGAGCCTTGTTATGACGCCCAAGTTACTGTCCAGAAATTTTAAAGCAAGAAACTAACAATACATGTACATAGTTTGTCACCCAAACGACTGGATATTATTTTAACTTTTTTCAAAATAAGCATATACAACTTATGTAAAATCAATCGTTGCATCCATATATGATTAAATGTTCACAGCAGTGAATTCAAACTTGAGGGATTGGTCAGCTATTTACACAGAACAGATATATATCATATACATTTTTGGATTGGGTAAAATGCTTATTTCTCCATCCAGTCGCTTCAAATCATTCACATGTGTTCCGTTACCACTACCTTTCTGATACTTTTCAATGCTCGTGGCAATAAACCCGTGAGCCTATTTTAACGGAACCTTATTATGCGCCGTTTAATTCCCATTGAAGCGAAACACAATTTTCCTGAGCATCAGGGCCTTGCATCGAGCCACGAATATCTACATCAGTAGATCAAGGCCATTGTCTACAAGCTCAGCAATGCTTGAAGCGTTTAACTGCGGTGGCTAAGTTATAGTGTTTTAAAAACGGGTTCGTCTTTATTCATTATTCTTCAAACAGCTTTCACAGACATGGAAAGTCTGCGATGGCAAGTTGTAAACAATACATTTCACATCCTTTGATGAAAGTTGAATGTTTATGAAAGCCTTTCACTTTCCCCCACTGCTGAAAGTGCTCTAGTGTCCACTTGTTAAATGCCGCGGCTATTTTCAGCTTAACAATGCAGATAACACTTCACCAATGGTTTTCTAAGAGCGACAGAAACCACAACCGCAAAACTAAATTAAAATGGACAGCATTATACATTCAATGGCAAATGTTACATTGCCATTTTCCACTTGCCGCATACTTTGCTAACGTTCAACAGAGACTGACAGTCGCTATGCGGAAAGCATTTCACACTTTCATCCGAAGTGAGAGTCTCAGTTTCAAACCTTGTCGATCTAGATCGGAGTCTGCTCGCTCTCTGCTCCTGACCTTTCTCCACGGTCGACGCGTGTTGTTTGTTCGTGTTGTTGATTTCAATCGCACGCATGTCATCATCCCAACGGGTGCGCCACGTGTGCGCACGATTTCTATAATGTGCGGTTCCATCGTGCATGCTCCGTAATAACGTTCTCTGCTTGAACACAAAAGGTTTTGCTTTCCACTTGCCCGGTTTGCCTACCGGCAAAAGCTGTTGGTGCTGCTTTTATCTATTGTTCAACATCTGCCGCAGAATACAGAGCGCAGGCAAACATAGGGAAAGAAATTCGCCTGCCGCAGACAGGTGATTCACTCCTTTTATACTGAGCGGCTCATTTCGGCGGCGCTTTGATTCTGCGTGAGGAATGAAGACCAAACTGCGAAAATACGGCGGCAGAGGAAAGGCATTGAGTATAACCCTTGCAATTTCACAACAATAACAGGTAAACAACGGTATGAAAGACGTGGAATAGTGTTATGACAATCCCAGGTGCAGCAATTGATAACTGTATTGAAAGAAGAGGAAGGTTTGGAGGGAACGGAAGGGGGGCCCAATCCAAAATTCCAGTTGACTTGAAAAAGAGCATGAGTCAATAACTGTTGTGAACTCAAGGGGTAAACGTTATAATGATGATGTTATTGAATGCCGTGTGCCGTGCCATACCCTCGTACACGTGTGCCGTGCTTATAGCGAGCAGACGCGAAAGCGGCCTCCTAACTCCCACAGTGAGACTGCCATGCTCTGTGAACAAGGAGAATGTATTATTAGATTATAATTATATGATACCAGTGGTATTAGAACAATACATCCAAGTGCTGGTGGCATAACGTAGAAGAGTCTTATTAATTTCAAAATATATTCCACACCGAAGCTATCGACATTTTTTCAAGGTGAACAGGTTTGAAAACCGATTACTCTCCGTTTACAATATTGTTTACAGTCATTTGTAGCCACTGTGAGTCTTGTAACAAATCTAGGAATCTTTGGTATCGGACATTTTTA